>CM054947.1:6905108-6932608 GCA_029168755.2 Tillandsia fasciculata | reverse complement strand
AGTGGGTTAAATTCAACCAAGACTGAGAATCCGGGGCAGTAAGGAATTAATTGTTGACTAATGACAACTCCTGAGAAAACACTACACCTAACTTCTAATAAAGTATCAACCATCAAGCCATAAATTTCTTTTGGTAGCCAGGCAAGAGTACAACTACATTTCGTAGGAAAAGCTAAACCAACAGTTACTCGTTAAATTATTTTGTGCAAGTCATATAATGCTAGGCTCATAAATTGTCTGTGGTTCAAATACGTTATCAGATGACTTTTTATCATACGAAGGACAAAAGAAAAAAGAATTTATTACAAATTGACGGAAAAGATAATAAACTACTAGCTGTTTACTAACCTCAAAACGGTCGATAAAAAAACCAAGCCAAAGTCTATGGGCTATTAATCCTTCCACGGGGTCCTTTTCAGGGGGCATCTCAGGCTCACCAGGAACAAGATGGGGCCTCAAATTCGAAGCTGGACCCGCAAACCTCATATCAGATGCAAATAAACCACGCTTTGTATCTATTGTCCACAACCAGGCATCTACAAGTTCCGCAAGGACAAGCGGGCCTAACGAAGGTGCAGCAGAGACAAGCCATGTCCAGATAAATATCCCAGTCTCCATTGCATCTGGGGTCGAGATATACGCAGGACACCAACAAAGAAGTCGTAAAAGCTGAGCAAACCCTTCCAGATTTAATTTCGAGTCAGAATCCTGAAAAATGTTACCAGCTTTCCATCAACATAATAATAAAGTGGAAGAAAAGAAAGATCTGCTAAATATGTACCCTGCAAAATTTTCTAGTCCATATCACTGGGAAATCTGAATGTTCATCAATATGCCCTTCAAAAATTTAATTTCTTGCATATATATACCCTTGAACTTCTAATAATGTCCCCTCGTAAGAAAAACTTTTTCTCTACAAAATCAACTGACTCCCAAAAACTGGATAACTCATTCAAGATGAGGGCATTTTGTAAAAAACTGCACTTCCAGCGGTATATATGAAAAATTGAAAACAGATTATACAAAGATACAGAAGTGATGCTTTTGTAGGTATACACGTGTATGCGCACGTGCACAAACTCTTACAAAACTCCCTCTGAAAAAGAGAGAGCACAAAAGAAAGTTTCAAACATCTATCTAGAAATGAAATGCATACCATATGTGAGAGAAGTAACGCAGTAGCCTGAGAACAAGTTTCCCGAAACAAGGATTTATCTATCAGTAAACCTTTCTCTGCAGTACCAACAAATTGTTGAAGAAGATGAACGAATTTCGTAAGAAGAACCACATTAAATGACTCTTTCTCAGCATTCGTTTGTTGAGGACCAAAACCAAATGCTGAACTCAAAGGTGAAATGCCCATCTGGAAACCCCCAATACTATTATAGAGCCTTCTCATACCAGCAATCTCCCCAGCATGGTTGCATTTTACAGTTGCACTCACCACTGCAGTTGAGAGGACTTCGAGAATGAAACCTTCTGAGACCTCTTTCTTTGCTCCCGATGCTGCTGTAGCAGAATCTATGACTGCAGGGATGTTAGCAGTCCTAATACCAGTCCAATCATTCTTGCCACTAGAAATACGTATCTCAGATAAGAGGGAAACCACATCCGATGCATGTTGTGTTCTTTGCAAAGCATTTGGCTTGCAAAGATTTTCCTGATATAGGAAAAACCAATAAATATAGAACATTGGAGAGTAGCTGATATCACAATAAGTCATCAAATGACAATATGACCATATAATCAGAAATCGACATGTCTTAGCTCACCCCGATCATCAATCAAATTAGAAGCCTAATACAATATCGCCTTCAACGTTTGACCACAGCAAAGTAAACTTACAATGACAAGCATGTCCACAAATGAACAGAAATTGGATATCTTCTTCCCTAAATCATTAATGTTGCAAGCTAGCCATATTCTAAATATTAATACATATCCCAAGTTGTAATGTACAGATGTATGCAGGTACAAACACAGTTTCTATACAACACTATGGGTAGTGATTAGTCTATATACCTGAGGGTATTGAAATTATGCTCATCATCATATTTGTTATGTCACTTCACTATGTTTATTTGGTAATTGTGAAAACGTTCACTTACATATATGAAGATATACATTCTATTTTTTGTATAACTCCGTAGGTGGTGATTTGATAAAGAAAAAGCGTGTTTAAATAGCTCAAATTTATACTCCTTTGAATCTAACAGTATCTAATGAAATATCACAGCTTTCACAGTTAACCAATACAGTTTTACTATCGATAGAGTTTCAATGTAATCAGCTCAGTCAACCTAGAATTAATTAACCTTTTGTGATAGAGGAAAATTACCTGTAGAAGCCCTTGGGTAGTGCACGGAGCATATGAAAGTGCATTAGTTATCCATTCCCGAGAAATCCTTTGATACAAAGAACGGATACTAGCAACCCAGGCAGGATCATTAACATGATTAGAAGGTAACTCATTATGAACTGAAATTAGAAGCAAATCCAAGCACGATGAGCTCCACAAGACCTGCAGACAAACTAAAATTATTGTTCTCTAGTAGGACTAAAAGCAATATATGTGAATAACAACCATTATACACAGACAGAACTAACCTGCCGAAACCTTTCCTTCAGCTGAGTTAACAAGTTGACAGTAATATCACAGACATGCTCGTCCTTTTGGGACATGTTCTTTATGAGGAAGCATGCATGAGAAGACAGAACTGATTCCCTTACATCCGCCTCTTGTCCTATATCAGATACTCTATCCTCCTGGAGATTCAATCAGTTCCATATCAATCAGTTCCTCCTAAAACATGCAGTAATCAGCAATGATGATTATTTTATACAAGAAATCCCGAAATCCTATTAAACAGACCACAGAAAACTATCATGTGAAATGTGAACAAGAAATTGCAAAACAATAAGAGGAAAACGAGAAGATTATCTTAGGGACTATTTATCGGCGGCTGAAGCTTAGGCAGAAGTTTTATTTGAGGAGAGTTGATCAAAAAACACAACTAGTTTTTTCAATAAAACCATCTATGGCTTCTCATTACAGCAAAAGCAGAAGGTATAAGTTGGGAGTTTTCTACTTTTGGAGCCCAAAAGCTCATTTTAGCTTATTGTCAGCACTAAGGCGCCAAACTATCAGCTAGCTAAACACGTGTTTTGCAGAAGCTTCTACTTTCCGGCATACATAAGATGATCCAATAGCCAAACCAAACAGGCAATCAAACAAACTGAAATTGAAGCTTGCCATGCCTCAGTAATTAATGTGAGAGAACATTAGCACATAGACAGGCATTTAATTAAATCTTTATAATTGAACAAGACTTGCATGTTTAATCCACTACTTGGTTAAAGTTTTTCAACTATGGGTGGGTATCCAGCTAAGTCGACTTCGATACGCATTCAAGAAACTCAACCGGCAGTAGAGTATGAGAAAATGCCATACCCTAAGCAATGCACCTACCTACTACAGATAAAGGTAGTGTATTGCCCTATCTTATACACTAAGCAATGAATTTCTATGTATAAGTATATACAATATACTCAAAAATACATATTCTCCTTTTGATAATTGACACCTGAACGTGAGGATCGCTGATGGCCATCAACTAAAGTTACCAAATAAATGTAATTATTTAATTTTGAAGGCAAATCATTTGCTAGCGGAAGTTAACTGATAACAAAGATTTCAAGGGAAAAGAAAAAAAAGTACCAGCCACATCACCGCTGTTTCAAAAGCCCTATAAACAATTGCAGTCAAACATTGAAACACTGCAGGCACCAAGTTCGGTGTGAGAAGGTATTCGAACACACAACTGAATGCACTTCTTGATTTATTGGAAGGGACTGTGGAAACAATGCCACCATTACAACTAAAACGTATTATCTCCAAAAAGGCAACTGCAAGGAGGTATGTAGCCTTAACACCTGCCCGCAATAGGAAAGGAGAGAGCACATAAGCACCATAACAAGAATTTAGCTTCACCTTGCTTAAAAAAATAGGGAGCCGGAGTCCTGCTTGGCCTGGCTTTAGTAGCCGGACATCTGGCAAATTAAAAATTTAGAGCTTCTCCTATGGCGGAAAGCTGAAATTCACTTCTGTGCCCAAAAGGCAGAACCTCCAATTTGGAGCTTCTGGTTCTGCAGCAGCAGGAAGCTGTCTGAGGGGATTCTAATGAAGGTAGCCGTCAGAGCTTCTTCAAACAGCTCACTCAAATAGAACTTCCAAGAAGCTTCGACAAGGAAATACGAGTCTTTAATCATAATGAAGGTCTTTGATTGCGAAAACAGCCAGAAAAGGCAAAATAGAAACTGTCAACAAAAAGATTTCAGTTGAACCTGAAATTGTACTCATTGCCGCTACCTCAACTCGACCACCTAAAGCAGCAGAGAGAGCAGCTCTTTGACCGACAGCAGCCTTCTCGTTGCCACTACCTCTGTGGAGAGCATTCAGTTCTAACTCATCTTCAAGCCACTTTACTGAGCTGACAACCTGTAAGAAGGATATTAATAACCAAAAGCAGAACTTCTCAAAATCACAAAAAGTAGAAATTCTTAGGTTTGCTAAATCAAAAAAAATGGATGCTAATTTCATCCCAAAAACAGCGAACAACAAAATGGTAAGTAGAATATATGTAAGATATTTAGTGGTCAAAAGAAATCAACGTTAAATGTACAAGCAGCATATAAAGCAAACAAAGAGGTTTGTTGAGGTATCATGCTGGCCATTCACAAGTAATAAAAGGGTTATTTCTCACCTTTTTAACAGCTACTCAAAACCCCAAGCTGACATGCATGAACATATTGAATATGTAAAAAAGCATATCAATTTAGAGTAATTGGGCCCAGTGCACCATATCAACTCGTTCACTGCCTAATGATGCACCCTCCATCTCATCTCACACTTTCAATCCAATGATCCAAAAGAAAATAATTTTAAATGAGGAAGTTGCAGGACACCAGGTATTAAGATGTAAGAAGGGATGGAGGGCGGATCACTGGATGTGCACAGCTATCATGGGGCAACCAGTGCAGGTAATAATTCATAATATATTTACAAAGAAGTTGAAGACGTTGACCATGAGTGGGAGCAAATAGGCCTACTGCAAAGGGTGATATTTTCAATGACAAAAAGGCAAAACCTTGAATCTTGTGAATCACTAAAAATTAGACCATATCTCCAGATAAAATGTATGGAAAGTCCTCGCACCATCATGAAATAGTGACTTGGCCCCCTGAACTATTCACTTAAATCTTTAGTCCCTGAACTTTCACATATATTGCACTTCCATTCCTAACCATTATACAGACATCCGTTAATTTTTGCTATTAATTGACCTTTTTAAACTTGTTTACCTGAAATAATAATGTCATTTTAATGGCAAAAGGGTGAAATGGTCATTTTACAAGAAAATTTAGATTCTTTACTGTTCAACGATGGAATTGCTATGTATGAAAAAATTTTAGTCACTGAAGTGTTAAGCGAAAAGTATAAGGACCAAATCGCAATATTCTGAGATTGCATGGACTAGTTATATGTTCTACCCTACATTTCCACTAAGCAGCCTTAGAATTTACTTACCAGGGGTGGAGTTCCTTGTGCGATCCGTTGCACCGCTACAGCCCACTGACTGTTCCACATGTATGGCCCAGCCACAGCTTGAAGAGCAATGGCACTAACGCTTCCTACGCTATTTAATGTAGTGGAAACCAATTTTGAAGGCATCTGATTTTGTTGAATAGGAGGAGCTAACCCAAATAAAACAATATAGAACCAGAGGTTGCGAAACAATTTCAAGAGCGAAGGTTCAACATTCGAAGAGGGATCAAAATCAGAGCATATTTCAGCAACCGCAGGGAGCAATGGACCCATGAAATCAGCACCACTCCTATGAAAATTGATACACCAGGTTAAGCACATTTAAGGGAAAACTGAAAATATTTAAAATGGACTAAGCAAAGAGAAAGTAAAAATTGAAGAGGCAAGTAAGCCAACACGCGAAACACCATTTTCTTTGCATCACAAAGACATCTGATAAATATTAAGCAGTTGGGCGACAAGATGATATGAAACAGTAAGTTGTTTGTTATATATTTGGAACAGAACTAACTAGGATAGCATAGCATTCCAAGCTGCATGCCAAGAAGTAGAGATGGAATTAGATGAATCTATTCAATCAGTTTAGCCAATTAGGAGATTCCTTTAAATAGACATCCTAAGGGATAAGTTTTTCCATAACTTTATATCATAAAGAGTAAGACCATTAGGTAATAAATGCTGTACAGGAGATATTCTGCACACAATTCTCAAGCAGAATTCTAAAAATTTGTAAAGTTAGAAATCTCTTTAACTAAGGACTTAGAAAAATACGAGATTATTAGTGCACCTAGATGGACAGGTAAAGACGATCAAAGAGAATTGCATCTTGCAACAAGTACTAAAGGAAATTCACCACACATTCAAACCAAACAATCCAAAAAGGCACCTGCTGTGCACCATGTCAGCCTTGCACTGCACAATGATTTGCCCTCCATCCCATCTCACACCTTAAAGTATAATATACACCAAGGGAATAGTACAACTCACTGGTAGCGAGGATTGAATTATGAGACGAAATGGAGGCAGATCGCTAGGCAAAGCAGGGCTGACATGATGTACCGAGTGCAGGCAATAATCTCTCCAACAAGGAATCCACCACACAATATTGATAAAAATCACTAGGTAGCATCCAATGAGAAACAACGAGGTATTTAAGAAGCTAGCATATTCAAGGTACATCAATTATACAGCATTATACCTTCCACTTTGGGATTCAGCAGCTAGCCCCACATCAGAGCACAAAGATAATAACCGATGACGATAATCAGACCTCAATTTCGTGCTGGTTAGATGAGAAGCTACCAGGAGAAATCCTGCAGGAAGAGTCTAGAATGTGGCTGTGACAGTTAGCTTTCAAAAGTATACCTAATGAGAAGTCTTTAAACCAGACGATTTGAATCATCATAATGAACCAGAACAAACCTCAATACGCTCTGTTGTGGCTTCTGGTGGAATTGTGTTGCTTTCGACAGATTCTACAGTTTTTACTTTATCTAAATAGCTTCTCGTCATAAGAACAACAGTCTCACGATAAGACTTCTCAAAACCTAAAGAAGCCACACGAGATACTGCATCTAACAGCTGGAAAATTTGCAAAACAAATCAGCACCTCTTAGTAATTGTTTTAGCTAAAAAAAGTCAAAGCAATGCCAAAAAAATTTTGAAATAATGAAGGGTCAAGATTTCATACTCGGAGACGCAATAAACCTGGAGATGAAGCATCCCCCTCTTCTAAATTTTCAATGAACAGTGGCAAAATCATGTCAACAACTTCCCATTTATTAACAGAAACACACAGTTCAGCAAGTAGACGAATAAGATTCAGCTGGACAACAGGAACTGCCTGTTTTTCTTTTCCTTCCTGGAATAGAGAATGGGCCACGTAGTTTCGCATCAATCAATGGTCAAGTAATACATGTTAACCACAAATGAAAAAGTATTTACTGTAACAGTTGCACCACATAGGATGTACCCAAAACCAATCTTATTGAGCCATGCAGGATGACAAAAAGTCTAATCAAGGTAATATGGTAATTTCATAGTGAAATGATGTTGTAAAAAATATATATATTGTACTTGTGTGCAATGTGGAAGTTTTTGATTGGATGTCACTATTCCCATGTGGAATAACTGTGACAGGGAAGACTTTTTCCCACTCAAACACTACTCTGATGAGAAATTATACTAATGAAAACTTCACTATCAAATGGTACACAAAGTACACCATAAAGCCAAGCAAGTTCAATATCCATTATAGGAATGATGAAAAACACAAAGAAAATTCTCCTGAAGCAAACAAAGGGATGTTACGAAGAATCGCATAACGCAAAACCAACATTTGAAATCCAAAATCAACAACAAATATGAGAGACCAAGAGTTGCAATGTTTATCTGGTATATGTGTTTGTATATCAGCGATATATGAGGGTCTAGCAAAATACATGCAAGCTTTGCAAGCAAGATTAGTTAGCACTCTTGTTTTATTCATTTGTAATTCTTGAAGAAGAAGAAGAAGAAGAAGAAGATGACCTAGTTTATTGGAAAAAGAGACAAACAGTAACCTGTTCTTCATAATCATTTCGTTCGCGAATGCATGCAGCTAAACCCATGATAAAAGTGTCGACAAGAGCCCTATCCTTGCTCCAGCCAAACTCGATAATCTCGCAGCTTAACTTTGTAACAGCCTCAAACATTGCACCCGGATTATTCCCCGACATATCAGCCTGTTCAAAGCAAAATCAGATGAGAAAATACCCCTGAAGATTACACCAACACCAACTCCCCTCCCAAAAAGAACAGAAATAATCTCACCTGAGCACATGTTGTTAGAACCAGTGGCTTCAAGGGAATGAGCAATACTCGCAACAGCTGGCCCCCACGAGAGACTGTTATTTGGCTGATTCCATGGAGCAATGTGCTGAAAAGCTCCTCACAGATCTTCAATTTCCGCCATGAGGATAGAATGCAGGCCTCTGCAGCATCTAGAAGCATTGCAAGAGTTCGACGCAATGCATCCTTGGAGGACTTACCATCTGTGTCCAAAGAAAGAAGACTCTTGATTTGCACTGTAGTTGCGGCTTGACAGCATGATACCTTCGTATTTATTCTAGCTTTTAGCTGCGCACCCTGTTCTCTCCAATCACGCTTTCGAATCTAAAAAAAGTAAAACAAAAAAGAATAAGAAAAAACATCGCATCTCTTCAATTTAAATGAGGGCTTGAACACTTGAGCAATTCAATGAGCCTAGGCACACTTAAGTTTAGGCACGACAACTTCAGACGCAAAATAGAACCACAACAAGAGCACAGCATAACAGTGAGTGAGAGAAACCAAAATATCAGTGTTGCGTAGACATGAACATGTGATATGACAAGACTTGGACTCAGGGGCTTCAAGGCTTGGGAACTCAACAAAATGAGAATATGGAGATGGCTAGTGCATAAAATGTCTCTTTACACTTGCTCATTAAAAGAAAGTAACGTTCTTATATAAGAAAGCAACTAAACCCTAGCGTTCCTCCACTGTTCATGAGCATCCATGGTATTGCCATTGGTGGTTATTTCTAAGAATTTACTGACGTTAAGGCCAAGAAACTGCCCATTTAGGAAAGAAGAGAAAAAGCCCTATAATCGGCCAACCATCATGCAAGGATTAAGGTAAAAGCCATCATAAAAAGAGATCAGTGAAACTATGGGAAGGATTAGAAAAAAATACTATATTTAGCATATCCATATAAGTCCCAAAAGGTTGGCCAGACTCTAAGTCCCTGTTGGATGTAAAAAGAATCAGGAATTTCGTTATGTATTCTAAGTTAGAACACGTGACTGAGATGCATCATAAAGAGTCGAGAGTAGAAAATGTGTCCGACAAGGACAAAGCAACAGGTTCCGAGTGTTTGTGATCCCATATTTCATAACCAAAATCAATACAACACGATATAAATAGATGATAAAGAAACAAACACGAAATGATATGAATAGACAATGAAGAAATAAGTTAAATTTTTTGAGATTTTGGCTCAGTAAACATTTAGACACAATCTTCAAATTGCCACAATGGGCACAACTATTGAACATGCACAAAGCATGAACCTCAATCACTTGCGTAACATTGAGTATTAAATTAAAAAGTGGTTATCTTTCTTTCTTTCCAGAGATGAGTAAAGTAGTGCCATCTTGAGATCCTACATTGTCTCAAGCAGTAAAATGGAACAAACCAAGGTATGAAAAACACCATAATTACAGGAGCACATAATTTAAAGTGCAACAATACAGAAAAGGGATAGAATAAACATGGATACATAGAACTTAATATGGTTTGTGAGATAAAAACAATGAAACGGAGAGCTAAGTAGAGCCAAGAGATCGACCTTGAGGAAAGCCAGCAAAGACTTGAGCTGTTTCGAGGCCAATTCCCTGATCCGCTCCAAATGCTCGGTGTTGATGCTGCTCCCCACCCGATCGAGAATCTGCCCGAACAACCTGAATGCGATCTCCTGCCTCTCCAGTCCCTCTATCGCCTCCTCCTCGAATGCCAGCACCTCCTGCCGGACCACCGCCGGAGAACCCTCTCCTCCCCCTCCCCCTCCAATTCCGCTTCCCTCACCCGTTCCAACACTGCTCCGCCGTCCATTGGCACCTCCGCCGGCATCGCCCTTGGACGAGGACGATGCCTCACTCGCCGCATCATCGGCAATTTCCTGGTGAAGATCCTCTTCCTTGGCCTTGCCTTTGGATGGGGTGCTCTGCAACGATGAGGCGTCGGATGCATCGTGATCGGAGGAGGAGGAGGAGGGGGAGAACTCGTCGAGGAGGCGGGCGGCGAGGCGGTCGGCGTCGGCGGAGGCGACGGGGGGGCAGTTCTGGGCAGCGGCGGAGAGGAAGGCGCGGGCGATGGCGAGGTCAGCGTCGGCGTCGGCGGAGCCGCGGGAGGCGTCGAGGACGGAGAGGAGGATGGAGGCGAAGAAGGAGGAGAGGGGGGAGGCGATGTCGGGGGCGAGAGAGGCGAGAGAGGTGAAGCGGAGGAGGTCGGAGAGGAATGGGGCGGGGGGGAAGGACTGGGGCCAGAAGGAGGGGCGGAGGGCGAAGGAGGGGAAGGAGCGGAGAAAGTCGAGGAGGGGGGCGGAAGCGGAGGGAGAAGAAGAAGAGGGAGGGGGCGGAGGGAGAGGAGGCGGGCGAGGGCGAGGAGGGCGTGAAGTTGGGAGCGGGAGGCGCGGTGGGGGGACGGGGAGGGGGAGGGGGAGGGGAAGGAGGGCAGCGGGAGCAGATCCAGGCGAGCTTGTCGGCCAGCAGGTCCGGGTTCTGCGCGACCAGGTCGCATAGCTCCGTCAGGGCCTCCATCGGAAAGGGTAACGGAAGGCAGACGAGGAGAGTTTACAGCAAATGTGGTGGCAGGATGGACGGTTTCCTGTCAGGATCCGCTCATCGTCGGAGAGGAAGATGGTGGTTCTCTTTCTCTCTCTCCCCCTCTCTCTTCTGTTTTTTTTTTTTTCTCTCTCTCCCTCCCCCTTTCCCATTCCCCTCCTCTTTCTCTCTCGTCCGTATTAAAACTTGCGTTGGACCACGTTCACCACGTCAGCAGTGTCTTCGGATTTGAGCGTTTGAGAAGGCTTTAACATCTGTGCAACTTTTTCTGTGAGGTGGCTTACCTTTTGAATGTAATTTTAATTTAAAAATTAATTTTGATTAAAATGTAGAGCGCAATTGTCTGAGTTTAGCAAAAAAAAAAATAATAATAATAATAATATTATTAATTTTTTGAAATAACTTTATAAAGCTTTTTAGTAAAGATTTTTATTATTTACAAATAATATTTTTTTTTACTGAAATTAATTTTAAATTTTAAATTTAAACAAGAATTTAAATTTTAATATTTGTAATTTAATTTTTAAAATTTAAAATATAAAATCCAAATTTAGATTTTAAATTTTACATTTAAAATTTGACATTTTAAATTTAAATTCTTTTTGAGATTGTCATATTTTTTATTTTTAAAAAATTAGTTTTATATTTAAAAAATTATAAAAATTTAAATTTTATTTTTTAGAAAATTACTTTTGTTATAATTGTTGAACGGGTGCCTACAAAATATTTTCAATAAAATTATAAAAATTATAAAAATTATTTCATAGTTATTATTTTTTATATTGTCAAATAAATATTTTGCGTATAAGATTGTAAGCCACCTGTAATTCATTTATACACTCTTTAGTATAATTCTTTTAAAAAAAAAATAAAAAGTGACAACAATATTACACGAGTACTATTCCAGCAAAATATTTCAGAATCCACCCTAGCTTTGCCCTTTTTACTATTTGCTTCCCTATAATGTACCATCTTAACTAAAAACAAATTTGAGAGAAAGGTAGCGCGCTACCTGCTTCATTCAAATAGAGGATAAATTTGGCTACAGCAGTGAGATAACAAGGTCTCGAGAAAAAAAATAAAAAAAAATTAAAAAAATAATAAAATTTAAAAAAAAGAAAAAGAACAAGAAATCTAACTGCCTAGGGCAGTTCCCCTACACGGACCCCTGGCTCGTCCCACAAATTATCCAAACTAATAGCCCAGGTCATCGCGAGTTGGGGGTCAGTGGAAGAACTTTGGAAGATCACTTTGTTCCTTACCAGCTAGACCACCCACCAAATTGCAGCCAAACTAATAAAATTTTTGTTGACCTATTTGGGGTCCCCGTGGGTCGTCCACGTTTCCCAAACGCTTGTAGTGTCATCCCTCAGGTTCTCGCTGTTCAAACCCACAGAAATCATCCGCATTAAGTAACGTGTGTAAACGCACTTTGTAAGAAGATTATCTGTGGTCTCCACCTCGAAGCCACAGAGTACACAAAGTAAATTTCCTGTAGTGGCCCTAGTTCCCATGCAGTGTTTTTCCGATGGATCCACTGTTAGAACACCTAGTACTGGTGTACCTGGCCCACAGTGCATCAATTGGGTGCTATTGATGGACCCCGTGTGCTTTTATTTACTGTATTGGCCTTCGGCTGGGTTTGCCGAAATTTCTGAAAAGATTTAGGCCAAACAGAGGTCGTAGATGGATTCAGCACGAAAAAACGCTTGAAAACGACTATTTATTTGTTTAATTTGGAGTCCGGATGCCCAAAAACGGACACCCGGAAGTTTTTAGTGGAAAATGGTGCATGGGAGGGGCCGTAGACCGCCGGGATGCCACGTGGCAGGCTCTGATTGGCCGGTCTGTGATGCGCGGTCCACAGAGCAGCGCGACGGGGTGCACAGACCCGGCGCATGGACACGTGGCACCGCCTGATTGGCGGGCCCAGGGCGCGCGGTCTACCGGGTGTGCGCGGCGGTGCATGGACCAGGCGGGGGGACACGTGGCAGCCTCTGGTTGGTCGGTGCACGCTGCGCGGTCCACGGAATTCCTGTCGAAGGCGTGGACCGGGTGCAGGGGACACGTGTCACTCCCTCATTGGCGGGTGCAGCACACGCGGTGCACGGAACGCCCGAGGTCGGTACCTCGGGAAGCGTGCCCACGTGCGACCCACGTCGCGCGACCGGCGCGCACGTCGCGCGGTCGGCGGTCAACAGGGAGGACACGTGGCGCCCGCTCATTGGCGGGCGCCACCGCCTTACTGTGCGGGAGGGCGGACACGTGGCGGGCGGTGAGTGGTCCGCTTCGGTGTTCGCTGTTCGGGCGACACGTGGCAGGCTCAGAGGCGGGTCGG
This sequence comes from Tillandsia fasciculata, assembly GCA_029168755.2. Lineage (NCBI taxonomy): Eukaryota > Viridiplantae > Streptophyta > Magnoliopsida > Poales > Bromeliaceae > Tillandsia > Tillandsia fasciculata. The sequence goes on along the minus strand of CM054947.1, from coordinate 6,919,302 downwards.
ACGGATCGTGGATCCCGTCCGACAGCGTGTATTGGGCCGGGCCGCACTGTGCGCGCCCGAAAATCTTGGGCCGGGCCGCACTGTGCGCGCCCGGAAATTTCCGGGCGCCCGAAAGTTGGGCCCGAGCCCATTTGACTTGTTTTTTTGTGGACTTTTTCCTTGAGGCCTATATATAGGCCGGTTGGGGCCGAGATTTTCACCTCTTTTTCGTGGGATTTAGCTTTGGTGCCTTATACAAAACTTCTTCCTCTCCCTCTTGCCAATCTTCTGGTGAAGTTTCAAATTTTCTGGAAGCCGCGACGACTGCTTTTTCTGCCTCGTAGTGCGGAGCGACAGTTTACTATTGGAGGCCCATTTTCCGTCGCAGTTTAGTCTGGGAGACCTGCAGAGCTACCCCGACCACATTTTTGGACGATTTCTTCGCCAGCGGTTGCACAAGAGGTATATCTACGTTTTTCGTGTTGATCATTTTTCCCAGAAATGAGCTTTTGTGAGGGTTTGGGGTACATTTTTACGCCCCTTTGCTACAGTTTGGAATCTTGACAGCAGCAACTTCGCGGAATTTTATCTTCACTTCTGGATATCGGATTTCGACGATTCAAGAGCCTATCGACATCTACACTTCGCGAGGATCGTCGTGATATTTTTATTGGAATTTCTGGAAATTTATTTTCAGGTGAATTTCGCGTGTGAACAGTAACTGTGTATGCAGATTTTAGGAATGTGTTTGTTATGTGTAAATTGTTTGTAATTGTGAGTTGTTGTTGTACCCAGGACTGTTAGAGCACTTTTTCTGTGCTCCTGGCTCTGTGGATCTGGGAAATTCTCGATTCCTGGACTGGTTATCTGTATCGTCCTGGACAGTTAGCGCGATCAGGTGGGTGATCCTGCTTTCAATTTCTATGGACTGCACTCTAGTTCTGCAATTATAAATGCATGCATGATAAGTATTTGAGCTAATAAATCTGTGCAAACTATATGTTAGAAACCACAGTTGATAATTGCGAAATTTGATGATCTTATTGGGACTCTTGTAACATATGAACCATTTTAATTGGAAAAAAAACTTGACTTAGCACATCTATTATGCATTGCTTTAGTTCTCCCACGCCATTTGTTACTTTTGTCACTCTGGACATAGTGGTCTTCCCCTGAGTTGTGGGTTGGGAGGTTTAGTGGCTTTGGATGCATTGTACTCGTGTCTGGGGACCGAGTAGAGTTGGTAGCAGTCTGTAAATTGTTTATCATTGAGATAGTGACATGTAGATCTGGGATCTTAGGGAGATGGTCATTGTGACAGTGTGGATTCTTAGTTAGCGAGTGAGACAGTGATTGGATCATAGCCTGCAGGAGCCCTATTTGAGATCGACAGAGATGCGCGGATACTTTGCTCGGTGGGGTCGCTACCCACGAGTGCCACTCCGGAGTTGGGCTTGCTACTTCTATCGCGGCTTGTCGATGTTGGTGTCCCTCTGGCTGAGCCAGTTTTGGCAGTCATGGACATCGTCCCTCTGGCTGAGCCAGTTTTGGCAGCTATGGACATACCTACAGCAGTAGGTAGGCGCAGGTTTGACTGGACCGTCTTGGCAGTTAGTTTGGATTGGGTGACTTGAGTCGAGTATCAGTAGAGACATATTGGTCTTCGGTCCTTTTCCTTGAGCATCTTAGATAGAGGCATAGTAGCAGTAAATGTTTTACTTTCCAGCTTTCCTGTACTGCATTTCTTTGTTACTTTATGCCTCTTGTAGACTTAGTGGGCAGGTCGTCGGGCTTGTTGGCGGCACCCACTGAGAACTACTGTGGGAGGTAGTTCTCACACCCGTTGTGGTGTCTTTTCCCCAGGGACTTCAGCTACAGTTCCTGCGGTGCCCGTTGCTGATCCAGCTCCTACAGACCGAGGTAAGGGAATCGCGAGGTAGATTCTTTTTTTCCCTTTCAGCAGCAGCGAGAGGTAGAGGTACCCGATGTACTTTTTTGGTCGTGTCTTTTGGTTTGAGAGATTATGTAGTGAGGTATCGAGTTGTACTCTGCTGTTTTCTTTTGAGAGACTCCTGTATTTGTGAGGACTTTATGTATATTATTGTGAGACAGTTTTACTTCTTGTTACTGTTAGTTTTACTTTTACAGCTCTGATATCTGTTAGTTTAGATACTTACTTGCAGGTTAGTCGCTACGTCTCTACAGGGCTTCCTGTAGGGGCGGCGGATCTGTTGGCGAGCCCGGGGTACAGTTCCGACCCCGGGGCGTGACATTTTCGGACCACCCCATTTTAGCTAGATTATCAGCTGTTTGAATCCGTTTTCTGAGGGCTAGCCACACAAAATCTGGACCTTGACCGGTAGTTGGGGGCTCCAAGTTGTTAACGCACAGTTGTCCCTTCGGCCCCCATCATTCAGTACCCTGTAGGCGGATCTAACGGTGAATACTCCGTTAGCATTCCAACGCCAGACTACTCCATCCGACCCTTGCCATATCCTAAACCCTTCCAGAGCCTCTTGGAGCTCTAACACGTGTCCACACTGAAGACTCCCGCTCAAATCAAACTCTCTCATAATAGACCCCCAAGTCCATGTCACGCCCCGAGGTCGCCAATTTGGTCGGTTCGGGTGCGCCAACAGATCCGCCAATCGGGCATGACCTCTCTATACCCAAAAGGAACGGTAACAACATCTCCAATCAAAGTAATGCGTATGATGAGATACAATATCAGAGTAAAAGCAGCTACTAACTAAAACTTTCATTCATTAAACAACAACTTTAAACTATAAATGAAAGCATACATGAGTGAACCATAATAAAAATTTATTACATTTCCATCTCTCAACTTGAAACTTAAACAATATTACATTTTACATCTTTTTCCTCACAATATATAGTTCACTCAAAATATAAAAAGGGATACATCAGTTAGACCCTCTAGGTCTCTATGCTGCTAGGCCCTTGCCCCTGTCGCATGCCTCGCTGGCTGTACATGTACCTGAAAAAATGGTCACCTAAGGGTGTGAGAACTACTTAAAGTTCCCAGTAGGTTTAACCACCGAGAAAGAATGTTCTACACCATTTGGTCCAATGGAAGCAGGATAGCAAGATAATCTATGGTAATAATAACTACAGATGCTAACTAACATGATCATAACATGTATTAATAAATCTACACTATCTGTGTATGTTCCCTGTCTCACTGCTATTAATCTTGCCCCTCTGGGCCACTATCCAAAACTCGGCCACTATGTCGCTACAAAAGGGTTATACTAACCCGGCCACCTAGGCCACTCTATTTTTCTCGATCTTTACCTTTTTCACAGTCTTGTGCTTTAGTTCAAGTTGCTGAACCCTCAAAAATTCTTGCCCAAAGGGCCCCAGCCCGGTAGTCATACTACCATAAGACAAGATTTTCAAGGTTGCCGATAGCACCCGCAAGTACTACCCCGCCCAACAGGAAACTCAATCGACGGGTCCTTGCCCCAACACTTCGACACAAGTTCTACTCCCGAAGGTGCGATTGTCCATTTCCTTTCCATTCAATTAAGCTTTTAGCTTATCACTTTCACTTTTACTTTATCTTTCTTTTCTCTTTTATCTTTACTTTCTCACTGCAGGCCCACGGCGTCGAGGGTGATTGGCATCGCCGTGCCCGCTAGTCACTTGGAGTCGAGGGGGATCGGCATCTCCAAGCACTACATAGGGAGTCGAGGGTGATCGGCATCTCCCGCCACAACATAGGGAGTCGAGGGTGATCGGCATCTCCCAGCAAACCATTTTGATATGTTGCAATATTATCTTATTTTCTTTCACTTTACTTTTCCTCTGTTATCGATCCTAGGTTATTTACTCTAGGATAGCTTAGGTGTTACTAACACCAATTTAGATTGGAATTCTTGTTCATACAAATTTACACTTAACCTAGCCACTTGGCCATTTCTTTATTTCTTTGTCCTTTTACTCTCATTCATTCCTTTCTTAATTGCTCATTCTTTATCTTTTAACCCTATGTTTATAATCTTAGGGTTTCATTGACTATATTACTCATTTTTCACCGTAACCTAGAGTTCATTACTCTAGTTGCATTTTCACCTTTTGCCTAGAATTTCTTGACTCTATTGTCTTATTCCACGTTCAACCTGGAGTTACATTAACTCTATTTTTCTGTTTCACATTCAACTTAGAGTTACATTGATTCTAATTTATTATTTGAGAGTTTAAACTCTACTAGTTCATCTTAGGTTTCCTTTACCTAAGTTCCATATCATGCACAACCTAGAGTTCATTGACTCTATTTTGCATTTTCTTCTTAGCTTAGAGTTTCATTAACTCTATTTACACTTCACATGAACCTAGAGTTCCTTGACTCTATGTTGAATACAATATTTGCAGCCTTAGGTTATTTTCTAATACAATGCCACTCATTCCCTTAGAGTTCATTCCTAGGTTCCATGCCACTCGTTAAACCTTTAATCTAGGTTTCTCCTAGTTTTGCTTCCATTCACTTGTCCTTATTCTCTCCAAGGTCGTACAACCATCATACATTTTCCTTATGCCTCTTACATGATTCCTAGGGTTATACCCTAACATGATCATTTTCAAGCATTTATTCTTTGTTATTTATGCTCATACGAATTTAACCTACGATAGGTTAACATAATTGCTTTTAGGGCTAAACCCTAATTATCCATATCCATGATCTTATTATCCTAACATGCTCACTAACATGCTTCTAGGTCAGAAAATCAAAGGACAAAGGGAAGAGGTCACCTATTTTCGGAAGAATCCCCCACCTTAAGCTCTTTGCAAGAAGGTTGGATTTGATCTCCTTCTTCTCCAAGAAAATTTTTAAAATAGGAATTAGTATCATAAGATATCATTTTTATCTCTTCTAAAGCCCCTAAAATTACCAAATGGGAAAAATCCTAAACTGTTGCTCACATCCCCTTTTATAGGTTCTCTTTTGACCAAAGAAAAAAAGAAGAGCAAAAATCCCCATTTTAGGGCACCATCACAAAGGAGGAGTTTTGATCTCTCTATCTTCACACAAGAACCCCAAAAAATGGGAAAAAAATCCTATTTGGGATATTTCCCAATACTTTTGGACCCGAAAGGGAGCCCTAAATGAGAGCCCTAAATTCTTGGTTTACCTCTTTTGATGTCTTTGCCCAAGAGCAAAAAGAGAAGAGGTGTTGGAGCTTGATTTGAAACTCCCCTTGAAGTTCCCTTCAAGTTTTCTAAGCTCCTATAAGCATCACACCCTCAGCGCAAACCCCCAGCGCCAGCTGCTGCTGCTGCTGCTTCTTCTGCTGCTTTTCCCAGGAGTAGCACGCATGTACAAGAGAGAGAGGGAGAGAAATAGGAGAATGAGGGAATGAGGGAGAGAGAGAGTGAGAGAGGAGTTTTATGTATTGGGCAGCTGGTTGGGTGAATTTACCAAACTACCCTCACTTACAAAAGAATTCCTCTCACTGTCCCAGCATTCTGGGCATTGAGTACTGGTACACGGGGTTGAGTACCGGAACCCAAATATAAAATTTCTCCAACCCGAGGCCGGAAAACTCCCTGTTTTGCATAGAGTACCGGTACCCAACATTTGGTACTGGTACCCAGCGACTTAGAATCTTTTCTGGTTGTTTTTTGCACTCAGGCACACTGCGTACCGGTACTCAGCATTCAGTACCGGTACCCAATGTAATTTTCAGCACCAAATGCATTGCGTACCGGTACCCAAAATTGCGTACCCGTACCCAGCACAAATTTCAGCACTTAGGCAAGCATTTGCATATTGAGCCTTCGGAGTCTGTTTCTAAGGCAATTTTGCACTGTATGAGCTCAGTTTTGCCTGAAATTTTGCACGCATCCTGGGAAACACCTTCAAAACACGCTCTCATTGTATTTGGCCCAATTTGGCCAAAGTTCAAACCGAAACACCAAGTTTTAGCTCGCTACATTCTCAACTCACTTTTGATCCGAAGACTATTTTCTTCGAACCAAACTTGTTTCGCCATATTTTAATCATATTTTAAAATATGTTGGAAGTGATTCACCCGCACTTGGCTACTTCAGCTAAGCCGGTGCACTACAGTCCACCAACTGTGGTCAAAACCATCACAGACTTTGAGCCTTTTACCCGCCACTTCTTCGAAAACATCAGCGAAGCGGGACTACAACGTCACCTCCCAGCATCATCTGTCCGTCCAAAAACTTATCGCTTTTCCGTCCCCCAGCACAAAAGAAATTCCCCCCTGAAGATCTCCCTCGTGCTATGGACATTCCTCCTCCATTGTGAAGCCGGCCTAAAGAATGTTCCCTCCCCCAGCCGCCTTCTTCGCGAGTAGTACATCAATCTGACTAGAAGGTTCCACTGTAACTTCGGTAGCGTGAAGAACCTCCACCACCACTTGGTGAGGAGTGCGTCGTTCATTGTTGTGAGGTCCAAAATGCCCATACCACCTTCCTCCTTGCTCCTGTACACGTTTTTTCAGGCGACTAAGCAACCTCTTCCTGCATTTTTCATCCCTCCGACCCAAAAAAAATCTCTTCTCAGTGCCTCAATCCGCTTGATGACCCATTTAGGTGCTTTGAACATCGAAAAGATATAAAGTGGTAGATTGATTAGGACCGCGTTGACTAGAATCAACCGACCACCCTTAGAAAGTAGCTTGGCCTGCCACTCATCAATCCAACTCCGAACTCTAGCGATGACAGTTCTCTAATCCTCCTTTCTCAGTGTCCTGTTGGACAAGGGCAAGCCTAGGTAGCGCGCTGGGAAGGACCCGACTTTGCAGTCCAAGATGTTAGCTAACCTGATCGCCTTGTCCTCTTTGCAGCCCGTATAGAAAAGCTCAGTTTTCTCCATGTTAACACTAAGACCAGAGGCCCACTCAAACAAGAGCCAGATGAACTTAAGGTTTCTTAAGTACCTCTTTCTGGCTGCACAAAAAAAGAATGTATCGTCGGCGTATTGGATGATAGCGACCCTACACTCCACCGTCGGGCCCACTCCTCGGATAAGATTGTTACGGACTGCTGCGTTCGTCATCCGTGCTAAGCTTTCTGCCACCAGCAAGAACAAATAGGGGGAGAGAGGATCCCCCTGTTTCTCCCCTCTCTTACTCCTAAACCACTTAGTTGATTTCCCATTAACAAGCACCGCTACTTTGGCGTTTTCGACACAAAGTCTTATCCAATCGCACCAATTAGAGTTGAAACCCCAGCATTCCATTATCTTACCGAAGCCCAATTAATTTTGTCGTTGGCTTTTTCGAAATCCACCTTGACTCCGACCCCCTCAACCTTGTTCCTGCTGCTCCAACCAATAAGTTCACAAGCTGTTGCGAAAGCATTAGAAATATTCCTCCCTTTTAGGAACGCTGATTGGTTGTGTCCGATCAAAGTGTGCAGCACAGGTGTAGTCTGTTAGCCAGGACGTTCGAGATTATCTTTTGTAGCCCATTCAAGAGTCAGATCGAACGGAAGTCCTTAGCCTTCGAGGGACCATCAGTTTTGGGAACCAGGCAGATGTAGGAATAGTCTATAGGCCCAGTTGAGCACCTGCCAGCGTGCATCTCTTGGAAAATTCTCCAAATGTCACCTTTCAGAGTCTCCCAGAAGATTTGGTAAAAGCTTAGGGGAAAGTTGTCGGGTCCCGGCGCTTTGTCTCTTCCGAGCTGGAAAGTCGCACTTCTAATCTCCTCCAAGGTAAATGGGGCATTCAGACTCCGTCGTTCTATCGACGAGAGGCACCTCGTACGAAAGAGCTCACTCCAGTCTCCAAAGCTAGTCTAACCGGCGTCCTAGGGAGAGAAGAGCTCGTTAAACTTGCGAAGGAAGTAGTCCTTCTTTTCCCCTTCCGTCCGGTACACTTGTCTATCATCTTCCAACGTACCAATCAAGTTCGACCTTCACCTTCCGTTAGCGCACGCATGGAAGAATTTGGTGTTACTGTTGCCTTCCCTCAACCACCTTTGTTTTGCTCTAGTTTTCCAAAGTAGCTCCTCATCGTCCAGGACCCTGATAAGGTTGGCTTTCAGTTGCTCCCTCTTTTCGAAGAGTTTTGTTGGGAGCGCCTGATGCTCCTCCATTTTGTCTAGGGTCAGAATTTTCGACCAGAGCTTAAACTTAGCTGCCTTAATGCTGTGGAAGTGTAGGGCGCACCATTTTTTGATCATTGTGCGACAATGGCTCAGCTTGGCTGTGAAAGTCAAAATTCCCGAGCTCCTATCCTCAATCTCTGTCCACCATCCAGGGACCATCGACAAAAGGTCCTCACGCTTTAGCCACACCTATTCAAATCTAAACACTTTGCTCTTGGGCCTCTATTTTCCCCCCGCCGACAACGCAATGGGGCAGTGGTCCGATGTAACTCTAGGTAGGTCTCGACCTCCGACAACGGAAAGGCAGAGTCCCACTTAGTCAAGATAAGAAACCGGTCGAGTCTCGCCAGGGAGGGAGCACGCTGCATGCTAGACCAGGTATACCGAGAGCTTTTCATAGGTAGGTCAATAAGCGCTAAGTTAGAGATCAGGTCGTTGAACATATTGGTTGCTCTATCGATCCACCTCCTCCTTACCCGTTCGTCCTGGGACCTCATGAAATTGAAGTCACCGCAGATAACCCACTTGCCCATGCAGCTATCCTTCAAAAGAGCTAGCTTCGAGCATAAGTGGTCTTTCCCTTCCCAAATAGGTGGCCTGTAGACGTTAGTGACGTAGAAGTACTCCCCGCTAAATCGATGATGAAGTTAAAGCGTGAGTGAATAAATGCGAACTAAGACATCGCTACACTCAAAATCCCTAGAGCTCCAACACATAATCAGACCCCCGAATGTCCCGTTCGCCATGGTACACATCCGCTTATCCCGAAAAAGCCCAACAACACTTCGAAGGAAAGACTCGAAAACGTTCTGGACCTTAGTTTCTTAAAAACAAACCATAGTATGATGAAGTTTAGAAATAATATGACGAACAACATTGCGCTTCGAGGGGTTGTTAAGCCCTCTGACATTTCAGCTACAGACACAAAACATAGAAAACACAACACACCCAACCCCAACAGACCCCTACAAAAACCATCAACTACCACACCACAAGCCCCAAAAAGTCCGCCCCCGGACCCCACCCTCCACCAAAGATGTCCAAAGACTAGCCACGTGCGAACTCCTTGAAGGAGTCCACTTCAGCGTCGTCCAACCGCACCCCACACCGCCAGCTTTTGCCTTGGACCTTCTTCTTGTTGTACCTGTCCTGAGCTCCAACTGCTGCTAACCCCACACCTTCCCTCATCCGAGCCTTCCTGGCGATTACTCTGATTAGGATTGGAGTCGAGTCCACAGCGTAAGTACGTCGGCTTGCGCGCGTTAAAGAGAGACGCTGCACCGAATCCGCTTCCAACAGACCGACAGCACTACGTGTGACCCCCTCATCCATCCCATCACAATCACCGTTGTCCAAAACCCCAGACGAGGTTAGGCTAAAGAAGGGCTCCAGCAACTCATCAACCTCGGAGGCCCCCTTAATTACGAGCTCGGAGCCAAAAGTCCCCCCGCACCAGATCTTCCTCGGAGCCACCCCGAACACCATCAACTCGGCCCACCAACAGAGGCCCACAGAAGCCCACTAGGAGCGCATGTTGTTTGAGAGAGCCTTGTAGCCCCACTCTAATAGATGGGATTGGGTTTTCGAAAAAAGGACCACCAAAAGTCACCAACATAGATCTGCATACCAAGAGCATTAATGACCAAGCTAGGGGTCCTCTCACACTCCACCCCAACCCCCCCCCCCCCCAATTAATGCATCCAAACCTACTACTCCATTAGTTGTCAGCCCTACACCACCCTTATCGAATCTCGAGCCACCAACCACACCATAACATCCCCCCTATTTATTAGAACCGTCCAACTCACCCCTCCCCTAATTCCTTTTAGAAGGAAAGCACCTAGGCAAATTCTTGAACACGACAACGCCCAGGTCCAAATCGGTGCAACCTTCGCTAAACCCATTCCCCTTTGTTGCAGAGACCCTCGGCAGGGGCACCACTCCGATTCTGGAACCCCTCTCGGGCCGCGCAACCCAGCAAGCCGTTATGGCTCTTCCTCAGCCGCCGGCGTCCCCACTGCAACGCTCGCCGGACAACGTATTGGGCAGGAGCCGAAGCCCCCCCCCTTGGAGTACACCACCCGCCGAAGCCGACATCCCCGAGTTTCATACGTGCCGATGCACCAGTACCCCTTTCCGCGCCCACCGCCACCGCACGGATCTGGCCCTGCCGGACCACGTCACCACCTCCTCTACCTCGCACTCCAAGCACCCCAGCCTTCAAGACCCAGGTAAGCCGAGAGGGCCCGCCCAGCGTATGCGGCACTGGAGCAAGCCCATCTCACTTGCCCTGACCTATTTGCTTCGGGAATCGGAGAGTTCCGAATAATGTTCTTTATCCGCATCTTCTTCGGCTCCTCCCCTCTCCTCGCATGCCACAAGATCAGCCGAGCCCTTGCGACAGCCCCTTCCCCACTGCCATGTCTGTTGCCGAAGCCGTCTTAGGGCGGCGCAGGAGGGTCTTCTCCGCCTCCACCTCCAGCTTGCACCCTCTCCCAGCTCTCCAGGTTGACTTGGACCATAAAGATCTCTTCCCCCAGAACGATGGAAAGTTGCTGCGGAATCTTCCTAATAGCGTCAACAGCGATCCGACACCGGTACGCTCTGAGGTCCCCCATTTCCTTACTCAACTCGTCTGCTCTGATGAAATGCCCAAACCCACTAATCATCGATGCCACCCTGGCCGTAGTCCAGCACTCGAACGGAAGGTTCCTTAATTGGATCCATGCCGTGAAGGCCACTTTGTGCGGCCCCCACGAGAAGCATCGAAGCCAAATATTATCCAACGTTATAATTTGTCTTCTTATCAGGACCTCCGCCGAGACCCACCTTGGGAGAAAAATTGCGGAGTCCCGCTCTCTATAGCGCGGCACGAAGAAGTCGAGCAAGTACCCCCCGAACGAGTACCCCCCGAAACGACGAGCCAACGCATTTGCGATGGTCTACTGTGGGGCAAGGCCCAGCTCAGCAAGTTACACGATGTCCGCGAGGAGAGCGTTGCATTGTAGCTCCGTCCTTCTGAGGTATTTCTCCGTGTACGGCACGAACGCCTTCAAGTTTGGGATCCTCCCTCGACGTTGGTGATAAGCTCTGTTCATGTTTCTTCCTCCTTTCAATTCATTCTTCTTGCACTGAACAGCATGGTGCCCGGTCCCCGAGCACACACGGCATCTAATGGGGTCTCTACGGTCGGAAACACGGTGGTCCGACGCTAGACACCGGAAGCACTTCCCCACACAACTCCTCTGCAAGGTATAGAGTCTCTTCTTTACGAAAGAGTAATGATCCGAGTATGCGTATGCCTTACGTTTGAGCAATGCCTCTTTATAGGACCCTCCACCAGGGTAGAAGGTGTCACCAAGCTCAGGTTTAGCAGGTACAATCCGCACCTTCCCTGCCTTCAATGCCGAATTTTTATTTTTACCTTGTGCGTGTATATCATTAACTCCTCCCCTCCCAGCATAGCTAATCACTCCTCCGATGAAAGGGGCTAGATCTTCATGAAATAACTTCACCTCACATAACTTTTTAATAACCTCATCCCCTCAAGCCACTCTTTTTAATGCTCTCTTTTGCCTGTAGTCATCCACGTGGATATTCCCTCTTGCTCCATGAGGCGCACAACCCAACTCCTTATGCAAGGCCTGGGCTGAAGTCGATTGGATGCTCCTTCCAGTGCCAAAGAAGGCCTTCTTTGTTGCCACCAGCCCACTAGGGCCCAAGCAGCTCCTTCAACTTCTTCTTTCTTCAGCCCCAAGTTTTACCATCTTAATAATATTATATAGCAATTTATGATTAAGCTTTTATTTTTGTAAAATTATCTAGAAATTCTTGATAAAATATACATTTATTAGAATAACACGTAAATAAATAAACTAATCATTCCATGAAAAATTTAACTCAAACGTAAATAAATAATACAAACAACAATAAAATTATTATTTTCGAGACAAATCTTAACATTTTAAGCCTATTTGCTAAAATATAAATCTATCGGTATTTACGTAGTTTAAGAGTTTTTTTTTTTTTTTTTTTTTTTTTTTTTTTTTGAGCTTATTTTATCTAAAAAAAAAAAAAAGAAAAAGGGAACATAAATAAAAAGGCACATCATAGAGTGGTCCAATGCTTACTTCGTGAACCAAGACTATAGAAGTTTCTCGTTACAAAGAATGACTTGCCAGACCACAGTGATGAAAACTACATGAACAAAAGAAAAAAAAAAAAAAAAAAAAAAAAAAAAAAAAAAAAACATATATAATACTGGTCTAGCATCTATATACCGGCGGGATGTTGTATTTATGTATAGACATAATGGAATATGTAAAATTTATCTGTGAAAAATAATAATTTCAAAACTACGTTATGAAGAAAAGATGGTGTTGATAGTTTCTTCATCAGGAACTAGTTTAGGTAACCCGTGCTATGCAACGGGTATTTTTATATATAAATAAAAATTTTATTAAAAAAAATAATAAGATAAAACTTTAAAAGAAATGTTAGTTTTGTATACATTTTTTTAGTATTTACAAAGAATTTATAAGTTTTGCAATAGAATGTTTTTTTATTATTTTTTTAATATTTGTTTTATGTATCTGTGAAGAAAAATATTTTTTTTAAAAAAATAATAGTAGAAAAATGTCTATTTAGTAAGAAACTTTTATGTATTCATGTATAACATTGAATTTTCATAATTAATTGAAATTATTTGGATTAGTGTAAGATGTATTTTTTCAAGTTTATGGTAAGTAATTTCATATAGTTTAGTTTACAAATTTTAATAATTTAAGCTAAGCTGTATTTTAAAAATTTTGAAGGAAAAAAAAAATTGAATATAAAAATATGTAATTCAAATGTTATCTAAATATCAAATAAAGTTTATTCGAAATATTTTTAAATTTTTTTTTATAAAAGCCTCAAAATTAAAAAAAAATATATTTTTTTGTGAAAACTTTATGATATTACTAAATATTTCAAAAAAACTTTATTTGACAATGTCTCATTGTAACATATGTGCACACTAAGAACAGGAGAAAATAAGAAACCAACCATCTTAGGAAGCAAAAGAAAGTATCCAAAAGATAATTTCGCATCAATAAAAATAAAGGAGAAGAAGAGCAACACAGCACTAAGCAGTAAGCAAGGAGAAGAAGAGAGAGAAAAATTTCTATCAACAAAACTTTGCTATTATTGTTTTCCAAAGGTCCATCACCAATTGCATGCTCAATCATATAATGAACTGCATTATATTTTCCAAAGGCCCATCACCAGATGTATGTTTTGGAGTTACCTGACTCCAGTATGGTTTTTGTGGCTGATCCGTATGATAATATTTGCTGACGCTGTAATTGTATCTCCTTGGGGACGGCAGTGATGGTGATTCAAGATTACTTCTTTGAGACGATGGCGCCAATAATTAACCAAAATGAGAAAAAGAAAAAGGGATTCAAGATTACTTCTTTGAGACGATGGCGCCAATAATTAACCAAAATGAGAAAAAGAAAAAGAAGAAGAAAAAATAAAAGGCAAAGTTTATCTGTATTTTTATAATCGATTCAGTTTTAGTTCTAAAAAACAGTCGACAAAGGACAGAAGCATAATTTCTACACCCAGGCCAATTGATAAAGATCATAGCAATAGTTAGACCACTGCATTCTCACAATTATACAGAATAGCCACCAAGATTCACAGCAACTCACAACCCTATTAGAATTCGTGATAGATGCGAAGGACCTATATATATATATATATATATATATATATATATATATATATATATATATATATATATATATATATATATATATATATATTAATAAAACAAATTTCAAAAAGTATGAATATGATGAAGTTACCTGATTCTCTGTGCGACTGGAATAACTCTGATACTTAGGATAGTTGATGACAATGTTCAGATCTGCTCAGATATGTTCAGATACGATTCCTGACCAAAAAAAGGAATTGCATGCTTAATCATATAATGAACTGCATCATATTTTTAACTACAAAATGACTGAAAAAGAAAATCGCTTATCTAAGAAATGTTAAAATATATTTATAAAATTTATAGAAAACCTATCAAATTTAATTTGTAAAAAATGTGCACACTAAGAACA
>CM054947.1:6870108-6900108 GCA_029168755.2 Tillandsia fasciculata | reverse complement strand
ATAATTTTGCCGATTTACGATCCGATAACCGATTTCGCTCAACGAAAGCCATCGGATCACCAATGAAAAGCTTAGAGATCATAGGCACACTGCCCAAGACAGCATGCTAGGTAACATTTGCGTTTAGACCCCTAGGGTTTCCAAAAATCGCACTTTTATAGCAATTTGAGAGCCGTTTTCGCTCGTTCTCTTAATTGGGACATTATTTTTACGAACCGTCACCTCCAGTAGGTGACCCTCGACTTGCTGAACACCGTGCTCACCCATTTGCAGCAGCACAGAACCCGAGAAAAACTTTGGGCCATAGTTTATTATACTAACATAGGCTTATAGCATTTTTATTTCTTCGGCTCGACCAAACTGAAAACTAAGGTGAGCATCGCGTCCAGTGACCCCAAAATAGCCAGGGGCTCACTGTCACGAAGTCACAATATGCCCAAAATAGTACCACGGCCAACTATTAAACATAGAGCTTATTAACACTATAACTTTAAATTTTCTTATGCCTTTTGCAAAACAACTTGAGCATCTTGCTGAGGGCATCACAGGGACTCGAGGGCTTGCTCTTTTGCAACCCAGAAACTACTGGATCAAGAGTTCCAAGTCCCTAGCTCTCTAACATTACAACATTGCTCCACACACCAATCCACACAGACCACATTTGATCTGAAGTGAGCATCAAGCTCAGGGGACAGCATGGAGCAACTTTCATATTATGCTCGAAGTCTGAAACAAACTTTTTCTTCATTGAGGCATTTCCTCAAACACTTGGTGGGCACAACTTCTCAACACACCACCAAACCAATCCCAATCTAGTTCTCTGCAGAGGGGCAACCTGGGAGCTTCCAACTTGGATGGAAATGATCTACAAGGCAGAAGGACCATTCCCAGAAAGTCTGGGTCATCTTGCACCCAAGGTTGGCCGGAAAACCGAGGTTGAAGATGAAGCTTTTGCTTCGAAAATGGTGACCACTCAACCGAAGGTTCTGGGACTCAACCACTTGCACCAACAGGTGCTAAATCATTTCACAAGCTTAGCTGAACCCATGCCCGGCGACAGGACATGGCGACGGCGCGGCGGAGTAAAGCTCGATTTGAGCTTCACCACCAACAATGGCGGATTTCCCTCGGGGCAGCATGGGGCTCATGCAATAGCATGGATGGGATCTAAATGATCCAAGGAACATTTCTGGGCATGTCTTCCCCGATGGAACCGACCGGAAAGCCGGCCATGACCCTCGAGCTCAAGCTCGGGTCATCCATGGCAACTCCCTCTTTGGGCTGCATGGGTGCCATGCAAGGGCATGGATGGAACCTCCTTGCTCCTAGGAAGCTTCTCGGCCACTTGGCCGGAGGTGGGGAGCGTCGCCGGCGCCGGAGCAACAAGTTCGGCCGAAGTGCAAAAAACCCGAAAACTATGGCTTCAATCTGCGTTGCGCTCACTTAACCAAACTCCACCAAATTTGGTGGAGATGATCCTCTCCTCCAACAGTCTTTTTCCATCATTTTAGTTTTTCATTTGAGCCCGCGGTTGCGAAGGTCCAACGCGGCGGAGCTCTTTAGGGTTCCGGCGGAGAAGTTTCCTCCGCCGGCAACCGGCCATGCATGGGGGCTCGGGGCTCGGCAGGGAAAATTACTAGGCTCAGTAGAGCCGACTTCCAGAGGTCTTAGAGGCTGTGACACAGAGGAAAAGGAGATCTTACCTTGCCGGAGTTGGAGAAGAAGTGGAAGAAGCCGGTTCACTCCTCCCCGCTTTGTGCGGTCACAGCAAGCTCCAAGTTGTCCTCCAGACGCAGGAGAGCACCTCAGAAGTTCCAGAAATCAAGTTGGAGCAACTTTGCTCCAACCTTTTCTCTCCTTTCTCTTTCTCGGGTTGCTCTCGGGTTGGCTGGTGACTCCTCGGCTTACCCCGCACCCAGAGCTTTGGTTAGAAAGAAGCAGAGAGGGTTTGTGATGCTTAGGAATCCACATAACCCCTCGTGCTCACACCCAAGGAGACCAAGAGCCATCTTAGCTTTTAATGCACATTTTTGCAAAATTTGCAAAGAACCCCTTACACAACTAACCTAAGGCCTTTAAGTCCCTGCTGTAGGTGACAATTGCACCCAGAACCCTCACCCAGAAGCCTTATTGAATTTGGTACATAAAATATTAGGGTTTCCTCAAAAATACCCCCTTTTTCGGCACTTTTCATGCATTTCGAGACAAACGGTTCGTCGAATTGCGAAACAGACTTCGCCACGACGTCCGGCTCGTCGAGACCTATCAATAGCGTATTTGCTTGCTTGAAACGACGCTCGAATAAAATCTCGGGTCATAATGTTCTGTAAGTTGTAGAACAACGCACGCATTTCGATGCACCTGGATCGCCAAACGCGAATTCTGCCAGTGCCATTGCGCTCAGAACATCGAAAATAGCTAGAATTGACTACTCATATTACTATGTTTGGGATTCAGACGGCAAAACAACCGACGTTGGTCGAGAGGGGAATTAAATCAGGCGTTACTATTCACAACTTAAGTTGTGAGGCCCGCTTCTTCTTCGCTGATTTCTGGACAATCCGACCGTCGGATCAAAGATCAGTTTATATCATTTCCAATCGATTCGATGAGATGGTCTCACTGGTGATTTCAGATTTTCGAGATCAGACTCGGATCTGAAAGGCAGACATAGTGCTCTGAAAACTGTGCAGTTTGCACACCGATACACAACCACTTAGGTTCAATTTTGCATTTTCTTATTCACATTCACATTTGAATTCTTTAAATTTAAATTTGAGTTTCTCGGTTACTACACGTTTGTGCATACATAAGACTACCAACTGCAGAGGCATATGGTGTGATGATCCGGACTCCCGCAGTGACTAAGGGGAGCTTGTACAGTGCAGTGAAGCCTGTAGAATCGAAATTGGAAATTTAAATTAGACTTGGCGCGAAAATCGGGGCAAACGGGAATTTCCGGGAGCTTTCGGCAAAATTTCGGATGAGAATTTGGCGAAACGGACGTCGTATTTGGATTCAGCGCGCGAAAACGGTCGAAACGGTATATTTACTTTATTTTTCGGCTTTCGGGTACTGTTCACGCCGGAACAGTAACTCCGGCCGCCGGAATTACTGTTCCGGCGACCGGCGAGCGGCGGCGGGCGGCGGCGCACGGCGGCGGGCAGCGGCGCAGCAGCGGGGCAGCGGCGGAGCGCGGAGGAACGCGGCGCGGGCAGGCGCGGGCAGCGCGGGCAGGCGCGGGCAGCAGGCTCGGGTGCGCGGTCCACGGCATGGCGTGCACCGGGAGCACCGAAAACCTCCCGTGCCACGTGGCGCTTCCCCATTGGCTGGCCGGCTTCTAGAAGCACGTGGGATTTTGACACGTGGCGTGCTCCTATTGGCCGACAGGATCCGGAAAACCCGGAGCACGGGGCAAACACACGCCCCACGTGGACACGTGGCGCCTTTTTAGTGGCCCTTGCACCAGCTGTTTCCTGTTTGGGCAACGCGTGGCGCTTCCTGGTTGGTCCGTTTCGGTGTTTCGTGTTTGGATCAGGATCCCGTGAGGGAATATTCCCTTTTGGCCCACTATATAAGAGGTTCCCCACCCCCTCTCTTTGCACCTTGGATTCCGAGCCCAAGGAGAGAGAATCAGAAAAACTTCCCTCTACCAAAGTTGTTCCTCTCTCTCTCTTCTTTCTCTCTCTAGAATCTCAGGAATTTAGGAGTTACAGATAGTGAGATATCTGCGACGCGGCGCACTGCGACGGTTTTCTTTTTCGGCCCATTTCCCGTCGCAGTTCCGTCGAAAATTCACTGCGGGCTAACCGGGTGGAATTTTTGGACGATTTTTGCGGCAGCGCAACCGTAAGAGGTAGGGCTTCGATTTCCGTGTTGATCATTTTGCTCCGTTTCGTACTTTTGGCACAGTTTTCAAGTCCTCTTTGACCCCCCTTTTTACTGTGATGGTTTTTGGACAGCACCGACTTCTCCGATTTTTATCTTGACGTAGGAGCATCAGATCGAGGCGTTTAAAGAGTCGATTTTGATCTACTCTTCGCGAGGAACGCAACCGTGATTTTTCTGGGATTTTAGGAGCTCATTTTAGAGGTGAAAAATTCCTCTTTTCCCGTGCTGTCTGAAAAACAGCAAATATTGTGCTTTTTGGGGTTTGTATTTATACCGGGAGCGTTGATTTGCAGGAATTGAGGACTGTGGACAACCAGGAGACTACCTGGGGTGTCGTTCGAGGTGGGCGGTTGTTGCTTACCTCATTTTTGACAAGCTCACTGGGATTACTAGAAATCCCCTAAAATATGACAATTAACGAGAACAATTGGGACAAAGTAGCATGATTATTGATGAGAACCATTGGGACTACTAACAGGACTACTAACAGGACTACTAACAGGACAACTAACAGGACAATTAATGAGAACCATTGGGACAAATTAATATGACAAATGACAAGGACCGCTGGGACAAACTCCCCTAAAATTTAATATAACCCCACAAATGATATGATGACTTATATTGGGACACTGTGATTGAGACAAAGGCTATGATCTCGCATGCAAATGACTTTTATTCAGTAAATCAATTGTTTTAAATCTTTGACACTATTTTACAACTTTTAAAAATAAAGACAGTTGCATGCATGCCCGGACATCAGGTAAGGCCACTATTCATTGCTACACTATCATATTGGGATTTGAACATGTTTCATTGTTGTCCTTTGCATCCAGATGTTGTTGCTCAAGTGTGAGCAGGGGTTTGGGATAGTGTAGCCAAGGTTGTGCTAGATTGTGGACTTGTGGGGTATTGCGGTGACCGCGGACAGTAGGCGGTTGACCAGATGTTTATCCTTGCATCAGATTGGGGTTGAGTTTGGTTTATTTATTGCATCAGTTGGGGATTGGGTTCCTGTAGTGGATGGAGTATTCCCACTTTGATCATAGTCATGATCCAGTCCTGCTATATTGAGACATGTGCTACAGAGATACTTGTGATACTGATAACAGAGATATTTTACTCGTGTGGGTCGCTCCCCTCGAGTGCCGCTCCGGAGTAGGCTTAGGACCGAGCCGTGTGCCGGTCGATTGGATATTATGGGATCGTGCCGTGTGCCGATCAGATACTGGTTCTTGAGCAGGCAATACCGATCGTGTATCGGTTGCTAGATTGGGTTTATTTGGTCAGATACTATTTCTGATGCATGCATACAGTTTTGACAGCATAATAGTGATAGTTTTCCTGTTTCAGCATCTTTTGTATCTACCACTTCCCCTTTTCCCTTTTGCCTCTAGTAGTCCTAGTGGGTGCGTCAGAGTTGAGGTTTTTACCCACTAGGGGAGGCTGCTGGTTTATCTGGTAGTTCTCACCCCCATTATTGTTTTCTGTTTCTTTCTTCTCCTTTATTTTGCAGAGTCATCTGCGGGAGCTGCTAGGCCATCGGCAGCTGATCGAGGTAAGGGGATCGCGGAATAGATCTCCTGGGAGACTGAGAGCTGTAGATAGACGTTGTACCCCCACTCAGACTGTGAGATTCTCCTTTTATTTTGGGTCTGGCTTCCGCCAGCGGGTTGTATTATTTTAGTGAGCTGGGAGATTATTGTACATATTACAGTGGTACTTGTAGTTCCAGTCTGAGATACTATGTGGTTCTTCTATTTCAGCTCTGTATTATGCTCTTTTATTGCGCATTTATATCTGAGCAGGTTACCAGCGCTTCGTGTACGCGGGAAATCCCATGTGCACGGCGGATCTGTAGACGGGCCCGGGTCCTGATTTGCACCCGGGGCGTGACAGATTAAGTTGGTATCAGAGCTTAGGGATAGTTCAGTTGGGACTTAGGAAACCCTAGGCTTTTGGCAGACCCTAGGATAATAGGGCATGAGAGACGTGGTATTTTGCGAAAGTCGTCGATTTATTTTGTTTGACTCTTCCAGTGAGAGAAGAGGGGTCGACATAGCCTATTTCTGGTGGACAGTTATGTTGGCTGCAGACAACATAAAGTCACAGGAATAGGGGAATGTCTTTGACTTTCGCTAAATTGGGTCGTGTGGGGTCCCGATACTGAGTGTGGTTTCTTGTGGTAGGATGCCTCCGCGACGTAGGATGTTGACGCGTTCTCAGCCTGATTCCCCTGAACCCGATCAGGAGGAGTCCGAGCAGGGCCAGCAGAGTGAGGTGCAAGAGCTGCAGGCCCAGATGGCCCAGATGTCAGAGGCTGTTCGGCGTCAGGAGGAGGCTATGGGTCGGTTGACGCAAATGTTAGAGCAGAGGGCTCAGCCTGTTGTAGCACCTTCAGAGAATTCTCCCGTACCTTCTTCCCCTGCTGTGAATCCTCCAGTTATACCGGTGACCCCGGCATCCCCTATTGCTCGGGGTACTGGTGGACAGCCGACTGGGCTGACAGGATCTCTGACCCCGGCAGAACAGCGGGGAGTGGTGGACCTGTTGATGAGGTTCCGCCAGTTTGACCCACCCCATTTTTCGGGGCAAAGTACTGAGCCGTGGGAGGCAGAATCGTGGATCACGGCGATGGAGCGACGTTTTGAGACGTTGTTTATCGAGGATCGATATCAGGTAATTTTGGCAACGAACTTTTTGGAACACAACGCCGAAGCTTGGTGGCGGCGTGTTCGACCGGCTGGTCCGCCTGGGGCTCAGCTCCTGACCTGGGCGGAATTTCGCAATCTCCTTCTTGGGGCTTTCTTCCCGGAAAGCGTCCGGCAGAGGTTGGAGGAACAGTTGAGAAACCTCCGACAAGGAGATCGGCCCGTACACGAGTACATTGCCAATTTCAATCAATTGTTGGCATGTGTACCGAACGTGGCCAGGGACGAGGCGCACCGGATCTACATGTTCGAGCGAGGATTGCGCCGGGACCTTTTTCAATTGGTTCGCTCGCGTAGGTTGCAGACCTTGGAGGCCTCGATGGAGCAGGCACTCTACGTTGAGTGCGGGGAGGTAGTAATGGGGGAGGTAGCTCCAGCTCCCGTAGTGATCCCGGGGGCGAAACGACCAGCACCGGAGGTTGGGGGACAATCTAGTTCGTGGAGGCCGCCACGACCGCCGCAGTCACAGTTCCCCGGCCAAGGACGGTCCGAGCAACGAGGACCTGGTGGATCCCAGAAGTCCCAGAAGCGGCAGCAGCAGCAAAGATCACAGCCGTCGCAACGTGGGTCGCAGCGGCAGCCTCAGCGACAGCGGCAGTCTCAACAGCAACCCCGACAACCACGAACCCCCGGTAATTGTATTTTCTGTGGAGGCCAGCATTTTCCCAGCACCTGCGACCAGCGGTGGGGTCGCTGTTATGGATGTGGACAGCCTGGGCACATTCGAGCTTCGTGCCCCTTTTCGGCCCCCGCCACTCCCTCCTCAGCATCGGCTCCATCTTCATCGCAGCAGCGGTCGACGGCTCAGCGGCCCTATGCTCCAGCAAGCAGACCATCTTCTTCCCATCCCACGGATTATCGCCCTCCAGCTCAGAGTGGGCGAGTGTATGCTGCGCAAGTAGAGGACGCTTCGGCAGCAGATCATGTGGTGGCAGGTATCACCTTACTTTCTGGCATTAGGACTCGTACTCTGTTTGATACTGGAGCATCGCATTCTTTTATTAGTAGATCATTTGCATCATTACATGGGTTAGAGGTAGGACTTTTGCCACGTGCATTAGAGGTTAAGATCCCCGATCACACCTTGCACGTGGAAGAGTGTTGTTGGTCCTGCCCGATGCAAATCGAGTCCTGGATTATGCCAGTAGACCTGTTGGTCTTGAGACAGCTGAAGGACTTCGATGTGATCCTCGGAATGGACTGGCTGGCTCGGTACTTTGCGACTATTGATTGTGCCGCAAGAACCGTCACTTTTAGAGAGCCAGGCCAGGAGATGTTGGTATACCGGGGATGTCAGAGTGCTTTCTTTGCCTCTATGATTTCGACTTCCCGAGCGAGGCAGATGATCCGTCGAGGGTGTGTAGCCTTTTTGGCTAGTGTTGTTGAGGGGCCTACGGCGGCGCCGGAACTCAAGGATATCCCAATTGCCCGCGAGTTTCCGGATGTTTTTCCACCTGAGCTGACTAGCATGCCGCCAGATAGGGAGATTGAGTTTGTGATTGACGTAGTTCCAGGAACTGCGCCAATCTCAAAGGCTCCTTACCGGATGGCACCGGCTGAGTTACGAGAGCTTAAGGCGCAACTCCAAGATTTAATGGATAAGGGCTTTATTAGGCCGAGTGTATCGCCTTGGGGAGCGCCGGTGCTATTCGTGAAGAAGAAAGATGGGTCACTTCGACTTTGTGTGGATTATAGGGAATTAAACAAAGTGACCATCAAGAACAAGTACCCTTTGCCGCGCATCGATGATCTTTTTGATCAGCTGCAAGGGTCTTGTGTCTTTTCTAAGATAGATCTGCAATCCGGTTACCATCAGTTGAAGGTGAAGGCCGAGGATATTCCGAAAACGGCATTCAGATCACGGTACGGGCATTATGAGTTTACAGTTATGCCTTTTGGGCTAACTAATGCCCCTGCCGCATTCATGGATTTAATGAACCGAATCTTCCGACCATACTTGGATCGATTCGTAGTAGTGTTCATTGATGATATCTTGATCTACTCCCGAAGTGATGCTGAGCATGAGGAGCACTTAAGGATAGTGCTACAACTTCTGCGAGAAAAGAAGTTGTATGCCAAGCTGGCAAAGTGCGAATTTTGGCTTCGGGAAGTAGTCTTCTTGGGCCATGTGATTTCCGCCGCAGGTGTGGCGGTAGACCCGGCGAAAATTGAGGCAGTC
This sequence comes from Tillandsia fasciculata, assembly GCA_029168755.2. Taxonomy (NCBI): domain Eukaryota; kingdom Viridiplantae; phylum Streptophyta; class Magnoliopsida; order Poales; family Bromeliaceae; genus Tillandsia; species Tillandsia fasciculata. Next base: position 6,891,327 of record CM054947.1, on the reverse strand, counting down.
CGAGATTGGCCCCGACCGACGACCGTTTCGGAGGTGCGTAGTTTTATGGGTTTAGCTGGGTATTATCGTCGGTTTGTGGAAGGCTTTGCGAAGCTTTCCACACCCCTCACTCGCTTGACGCGTAAAGGAGTGAAGTTTATTTGGAGTGAGGATTGTCAGAAAAGTTTTGAGGAGCTAAAGACTAGATTGATGACCGCTCCTATCCTGTCCCTTCCTGTTATGGGAAAAGGATATGTGATCTATAGTGACGCATCACACAGTGGACTTGGTTGTGTGTTGATGCAAGAAGGGAGGGTAATTGCTTATGCATCAAGGCAACTCAAGGATTACGAGAAAAATTACCCTACCCATGACTTAGAGCTCGCTGCTGTAGTGTTTGCACTAAAGCTTTGGCGTCATTACCTTTATGGGGAACACTGTGAAATCTACACCGACCACAAGAGCCTAAAATACCTGTTCACGCAAAAGGAGCTAAATTTAAGGCAACGTAGGTGGTTAGAGCTATTAAAGGATTATGATGTGGATATTCTCTACCACCCAGGAAAAGCTAATGTGGTCGCTGACGCCTTGAGTAGGAGAGCGGTGCAAGGTTTGTCTATGTTGATCACAGACCAGGCACCGCTATTAGAGGAGATGAGACGGCTCGAGATAGAGGTTGTGTCCCCTGGGGTCTCTGCTAGACTGACATCTTTAGTCGTGCAGCCCACTCTGCTAGAAAGGATCAAGGAAAAACAGAGTGAGGACCCCCACTTGATCAAGATTAAAGATCAAATTCCGAGTAATCAGTCTGGGGACTTTACAGTGGATGCCTCGGAAGTACTGAGGTACAGGAACCGAGCATGTGTGCCAGCGGATGCGGAGATCCGAGAGCAGATATTGCGAGAGGCCCATTATACACCTTATACCCTACATCCTGGTGGGACTAAGATGTATAAAGACCTCAAGGCACACTTCTGGTGGAAAGGCATGAAAAGGGATGTTGGGAGATTTGTGGCTCAGTGTTTAACTTGTCAGCAGGTGAAAGCTGAGCATCGAGTGCCAGCTGGCAAGTTACAGAGTCTCCCAATTCCCCAGTGGAAATGGGACCACATTACGATGGATTTCGTGGTCGGACTTCCTAGGGCACAGGGAGGAGCAGACGCCATCTGGGTAGTCGTGGATCGACTTACCAAGTCGGCACACTTTCTGTCCATGCAGACTACGTGGCCACTTGACCGGCTAGCCCAGTTATATCTGGATGAGATAGTGAGATTACATGGAGTACCCGCCTCCATTGTATCAGACAGAGACCCGAGATTTGTTTCGCATTTCTGGAAAAGTTTGCAAACAGCCTTGGGGACTGAACTCAGGTTCAGCACAGCCTTTCATCCGCAGACTGATGGGCAGTCAGAGCGGACGATACAAATTCTGGAGGACATGCTGAGGGCTTGCGTCTTGGATTTCGGCGGAGGGTGGATTCGACACTTATCTTGTAGTATCCGCTGGTTTAAAAATGTTGTGGTTCCATTCTGGGGTCTACCTTTGAAATTCTTTCTTTTTTTTTTCCGCGTTTCGTTCAGGGGTCCGGGAAGGGGGGACTAATAAATCTGAGTTTCTGGAAAGATCATCGGGGCTCGCGAGTAATTTTAGTCAATAAAGCTCGCGAAACGGAGACCGCCGGCGAAATCGGTTTTGGATTCGGACCCCGGAATCTCCCAGAATAAATTCCGGAAGTTTCAGTACGGTTACCGAGGCAGACTGGACCCAGGTTCGCACCCTGTTTACCCCGTTTGGTTATCTAATTATTTTTTTAATTACGCGGGGTCTAAGTCGATTGTGCCAAATTGGTTAATTAGATGGTTTGGGTCTGGGGTTTTGGTAATCGACCCTCCCCCTTTTTTGGTTTTTACGCTACGACTCGGGACTTAGGTATTATTTTTCCTCCTTCGTGTCCTGAGCGTAGGGCTTCGAGATCGTGGAAGCGGTTTTTCCCCCCCCCTCCTCTTCAGACTTCCTTCCCCCTATCGGCAGAACCAAGAACCAGGCGGAGAGGAGAAGCGACCGATCACCCACAAAATCCGGCAAGCGCGGAGCGAACCTTCCTTCCCCTCTTCCTCCATCGGCGTTTTGGGAGCACCGAGACCGGTGAGTCTTTGTATTATTTTCTCTAACGTCGTTCCTTGTCAATGCTTGGGTCGAGGCGTTCGTCGCGCGAAGGGGGGGGGGGGGAGACCCTCGGTCGGCCGTACGTCACCGCACGGGAGGCACCGCGCGGACCCGGGCGCCGCGCGGGGCGCCGCCCGCGCGTGCGGGCAGGGCGCCGCGCGGGCCTGGGCACCGCGCGGGGCGCCACCCGCGCGTGCGGGCAGGGCGCCGTGCGGGCCTGGGCGCCGCGCGGGGCTCCGCCCGCGCGTGCGGGCTGGGCCCCGTGCGGGCCTGGGCGCCGCGCGGGGCTCCGCCCGCGCGTGCGGGCTGGGCCCCGTGCGGGCCTGGGCGCCGCGCGGGGCGCAGCCGCGCGTGCGGGCTGGGCCCGTGCGGGCCCGGGCGCCGCGCGGGGCACCGCCGCGCGTGCGGGCGTGGACGCCGTGGGGACTTGGGCGCCGTGCCGGGCCGTTGTCGCCGCCGGGACCGACCGGGCCGTTGCTCCTTCCGCACCGAGGAGGCTTCCTCGTGTCCAAACAACGAGGGACTAGTCGGTGTCGGCCGCGTCTAAATTGTAGGTGAGGGGTTTATGATTTCGTCCTGACGGTGGGTTTTCGTAGGTTCAGGGAACACGCCGGGGCGCGGAGTGACCGAGCGACAGTCATAGTGCGTGACAGGTGGGTTTCTTTTTGTCGTCTTTGAGACTGATCATACAAGTTGGAAAATAGTAATAATGTTAATTTTCCTGTTTTATTATTCCTAATGCTAATGGTCTCAGTGTGTTACTATATTACCTGTTTTTGGTTCTGGGGCCCGAGGTTGCGACACGAGCACCCGCGGTCTGGCCACCGCTAAGGGTGCTCTTTTCCGGAAAAGCGGTCTTTGACCCGTGTTTACCCACGAGGTGACGTAGTGGGGACCCCCGTAGGTGTGGGGTTTGAGGCACCAAGGTGTGGGCGGTGCGACCCGTCGGATTGGTGACCGACGAGGTCAGGTGTTACAGGTGTTACAGGTTACAGGTGACTGCGGATTGCTTTTATGAGTAGAGTGGTTGCTCCAGCTAGTCGTGCTTTGTGGTTTGTTATTACTTTACCGCTTATTACTTTAGCCTGTTGTTGTCACTGACTACCCACTCTGTGACAGGTTCATCCAGGGGTGGGAGGTAGATGACGGTGAGGCCGCGGTGGGAGCGATCGGGCTGTGGGAGCCCCAGTTTGTTTTATTTTCCTTTACTTTTTCCGCATTTCATTCAGTGTTGTAGTTACTGTGTGGTTCTCGATACCCTCGTGGGGTCGTGTGGATGTTGTTGACTTCTGTTTGGATGCACATTACTATTTTCTCTTCTATCCCCGCTTGGCTGTTTTCCAAAGCAAAAATAAAAGAAAAGAATTTCCAAAACTGTTTTCAAAGATCTAGGGTCGTGTGGGCCCGTCTTCCAACTTATGTGGATTTATGTGGATTTCAAACTGTTTTCTAAAACTGAGGTCGTGTGGGCCTGTCTTCAAAACTCTGGGTTTATCCTTTCAACTTAACTGGCCACGGGTATTGTTTTAACCTTCCTGCATAGTTAGTATCTGTACTGTTGTGATTAAATGCGAAGTGATTGTTGTATGTGACTGTTGTATTAGCCGCGACGCCGAGCATATACAGAGGAGACTCTGCCCGATTTTCGAGTAAATCTGTATATGCGGCGGGTCTGGGCACGCTCCGGGGAAGGAGGTTGTCAACAAAAAAATAAAAAGGGGTTAAAAGAATAATAATATAGTAAATGAGATTTTTGCGCGTCAAATGCTTATCTTGTGTATCGTTTCCGCTAAATAAAAACCCCCGGGGCGTGACAGATTGAGATGGTATCAGAGCCGTTGCTTTAATCACAACAGTTCATGGCCCAACATCCACCGAGATACCACACTTTGCTACTAACAAATGAAATGTGCAGGGATTGCGAGTGTAGGACGTGAGAGACCGGGGAAAGGATGTGTAGATAGTGTCTTTTCTTTTTCCCTCCCGATATTTATGGTGGTTCCTTCTAGCATGGTCTAGAGCTAATTTGTTCTGATGATATGTGTGACAGACAATGGTTCGAACCAGGGCATCGGCCGAGGATGTGGGGGCGGATGCGACGACATCGGCAACCGCGGAGAACCAGCTCCTGCGGCAACAATTGAGGGAGATGGCGGGGCAGCTGGCGACCCTTACCGAACATGTGCGTCAACTGACGCAGCAGCAACCAGTCGCTCCTGCCCCTCCACAGGGGCCAACTGCACCAGTCGCACCACCGCCAGCAACAGGGGCAGCCCCTCCACCGGCAGCAATGGCCGGGCTAGCATCCACCCAGACTACCATACCGACGGCAGCACCAGGATCAGCACCCGCGGGGCCGGCGCCGGGGGCCCTCGGCGGGAGTACCTCCGCGGCCGCCGCCGTCGCTGGGGAAGGGACAGTCCCCCAGTCAGAGCGGGAACGAGTGCGGGCTAATCTGGCGGATTTTATGAAGTTCGAACCACCCACGTACGATGGGGAGACGACTGACCCCTGGGTCGTTGAAAAGTGGGTGGGTTCGATGGAGAAGTTGTTTGAAGACTTACTCATAGAGGACCCCGAGCGCGTCCCCCTGGCGGTCCACTTTTTGGAGGGAAACGCTCGTCTATGGTGGAAGACGGTGCGCCCAGATCCCACCCAGGGCACCGTGCTTCTATCGTGGGCGACGTTTAAGCAGGATCTTTTTGGGGCCTTCTTCACAAGCAGCGTTAAGAAGAAGCTGGAGGACGACCTAAACCATATTCAGCAAGGGAACAGGACAGTTATGGAATATCAGCGCGAATTCGTGCGCTTGGCAAACTGCGTCCCTTTCGTCATAAGGGACGAATCCCACAAAGCGCAGCTGTTCGTGGATGGGTTGCGAAGTGAGATTTTTCAAGTGGTTCAGGCTGCTGATTTGCACACATTCCAGAAAGTGGTCGACCGGGCCACTGTTGTAGAGCGTGGGTTTGCCGTTACCCGCGCCAGGAGGGAGGTCCCGGCACAGCATGATGATAGGAAGCGGCAACAGCAGAATTACGGGGGGGGGTCCTCTGGGAGCCGACCCCCAAAACGGTGGAGGCCACAGTCGGGAGCACGGAGCGCACCTACGGCAGGGCCGAGATCAGGTGGTAGGCCCTGTGTGATATGCGGGGGAACGCACGGGGTGTTGGACTGCCCCCAGAGAGTCGATCACTGCTTCCGCTGCGGCAAGCAGGGGCACTTCCGCCGCAACTGCCCCCTTGTCTTGGGACCAGCTTCCTCCGCCGCTTCCACGCCTTCACCACAGCAGTCGGGACGGGGGAAAGCTCCAATGGGGTCGACCTCTAGGCCCCCGGCTTCTCGGCACGAGGAGAAAAGACAGCCCCAACCGGGCGGGCGAATTTATTCAATGACTCGCCAGGAAGCGGACTCGCCGGAGGACGTACTTGCAGGTATAACTTCTGTTTCAAATTCCCGTTCTAGAACCCTCTTCGACACTGGAGCAACCCACTCGTTCATTTCTTCTGATTACGTGTTTTCACACGATCTCGAGGTGACACCTCTCCAAGGCCGTATGACGGTTCAGACAGCGGGTGGGACACTGGAGGCGACCGGTCTGGTGGCCAATTGCCCAATTAAACTGGGGCGACTGGCTTGCCCTTGGGATTTGGTGGTGATTCCTCTGAAGGAGTATGACGTTGTTTTGGGCATGGACTGGCTCTCAAGGTACCAAGCACTAATTGATTGCGAGAAGCGGATGGTGCAACTACAAGAACCAAGTTTTCCTAAGAATGCGTACCTGGCGTGCAAGAGTACATCCTTCCCGGCAGTAATCTCTGCGGCTCGAGCCAGGAGATTGGTGGAGGGTGGGTGCGTGGCCTACTTGGCATCGGTGGATCTGGTCACCCGACCCCCGACGACTCTCGCAGACATCCCAGTGGTGAGGGAATTCCCCGACGTCTTCCCGACGGAGCTGCCCGGGATACCTCCTGAGCGAGAGGTGGTATTCCCTATTGAACTCTTACCGGGTACTCAACCCATCACGAAGGCGCCCTACCGAATGGCTTTTGCGGAGTTAAAAGAGCTGAAGGCGCAACTGGAGGATCTCTTGGACAAGGGGTTTATCAGGCCGAGTGTATCACCTTGGGGTGCACCGGTACTCTTTGTGCGGAAGAAAGATGGAAGCCTGCGGCTCTGTATTGACTACATACCCCCTGCCCAGAATCGACGACCTCTTTGACCAGCTACGAGGAGCAACGGTCTTTTCAAAGATTGATCTGCAGTCGGGCTACCATCAGCTCCGGGTTCGAGATGAGGACATCCCAAAGACCGCCTTTCGGACGCGGTATGGCCACTATGAGTTCACGGTCATGCCTTTCGGGCTTACGAACGCCCCCGCGGTCTTTATGGATATGATGAACCGGGTCTTCAAACCATTTCTAGACCGGTTCGTGGTGGTCTTCATCGACGACATACTGATCTATTCACCTACTGATGAGGAGCACGAGGACCATCTACGAACGGTACTCCAAACCCTCAGGGAACAAAAGCTGTTCGCTAAGCTTAAGAAATGCGAATTTTGGCTACGCGAGGTGGGTTTCCTGGGGCACGTGATCTCGGCGAAGGGAATCGCGGTGGACCCCAAGCGGTGATCGACTGGCAGCCGCCGACGACGGTGACGGAGATCCGCAGTTTCTTGGGGCTGGCGGGTTATTACAGACGCTTTGTCGAAGGCTTCTCGAAGATTGCGGCCCCTTTAAACCGATTGACCAAGAAAGGTGAAAAGTTTGTATGGACAGCCAAATGCCAGGAGAGTTTTGAAGAACTCAAAAGAAGGCTAACCAGGGCACCAATTCTAGTATTACCAACACCGGGAGAGGACTATGATGTGTACTGCGACGCTTCGAGGATCGGCCTTGGGGGTGTTCTGATGCAGCGGGGAAAGGTGATAGCCTATGCGTCTAGACAGCTAAAGGATTACGAGAGAAACTACCCGATACACGACTTAGAGCTGGCTGCGGTGGTCTTCGTCCTGAAGCTATGGAGACACTATCTCTTCGGGGTGCACTGTAACATCTTCTCGGACCACCAGAGTCTTAAATATCTGTTCACCCAAAAAGAGTTAAACCTGCGGCAGAGGCGGTGGCTCGAGTTACTGAAGGATTACGACCTATCAATCCAATACCACCCCGGGAAGGCAAACGTGGTAGCGGACGCCCTGAGCAGAAAAGGGCGATTGGAAGAGGGATCAGTGGGCGCGATAACTGAGCAGAGCAACTTGATTGCGGACTTCTCACGGCTAGGGTTAGAGGTAGTGCCCGCAGGCACGGTTGCGCAACTGTTAACCTTGGTGGTCAAGCCAACGATGCTCGAGAGGATTCGAGAGGGACAGCAGGCGGACTCGCACCTACAGCTCGTAAGAGATAAGATCGTACCGGATCAGGAAGGCGACTTTTCTGTAGAGGGTGACGGCACTCTACGGTTCCGCGGGCGGATTTGCGTGCCGGATACCCCAGAATTGAAGAAGGAAATCCTAACCGAGGCACACAACGCCCCTTATGCGGCGCATCCAGGAGGCACAAAGATGTACAGAGACCTCAAGCAAACCTTTTGGTGGCCCGGGCTGAAGAGGGATGTGACACGTTTCGTAGCCCACTGCCTGGTGTGCCAACAGATAAAGGCGGAACATCAGCGGCCGGCGGGAAAGTTACAACCCCTGCCGGTGCCGGAGTGGAAATGGGATCATATCACGATGGACTTTGTCACCGGGTTCCCACGTTCGCAGCAAGGCCACGACACAATATGGGTCGTGGTGGACAGGCTAACCAAGTCAGCGCACTTTCTACCCATCCACACAACCTGGACCAGGGAGCGGTTGGCTCAGGTCTACCTCAGCGAGATCGTGAGGCTGCATGGAGTACCGGTATCGATCACATCAGACAGAGACACACGCTTCGTCTCGAAGTTTTGGCAGAGTCTGCAGCAAGCCTTGGGGACAAAATTGCATTTTAGCACAGCCTTCCACCCTCAGACAGACGGGCAGTCGGAGCGGGTGATACAGACGCTGGAGGACCTGCTCCGGGCCTGTGTACTTGATTGGGGAGTCGGTTGGGAGCGTTACTTGCCACTCGTGGAATTCGCCTACAACAATAGCCACCAAGCTAGCATCCAGATGGCACCCTACGAAGCCTTGTACGGGAGACGTTGCCGATCCCCGATCTGTTGGAATGACCTGGGAGAGCGAAAATTCTTGGGACCCGACTTAGTGGAAGAGACAGAGGAAAAGGTGCGCCTTATCAGACAGCGCTTACTAACCGCCCAGAGTCGACAAAAGAGCTACGCGGATCGGAGACGCCGCGACTTGGAGTTCCAGGTGGGAGAACATGTGTTTTCTACGGGTCTCGCCGTCCAAGGGAATCAAACGGTTCGGATTGAAGGGCAAGCTGAGCCCACGGTTTGTAGGACCATTCGAGATCCTGGAACGCATCGGCCCAGTAGCCTACCGCCTCGCTCTACCACCAAACCTCAACCAGATTCACGACGTGTTCCACGTTTCAATGCTCAAGAAATACCTTCCCGACCCCTCGCACGTTCTGGATGTCTCAACACTGGAACTAAAAGAGGATCTAAGCTTCGAGGAAACCCCGGTTCGAATCCTAGCACGTGAGAGCAAGACACTCCGAAACCGTGTCATCCCCTACGTAAAGGTGCTTTGGACCAACCACGAGGAGCGGGAAGCGACGTGGGAGCTGGAATCCAAGATGAGGGAGAGCTACCCATATCTTTTCACCGAGATCCAGGATTGAGCTTCGAGGACGAAGCTCGTTTTTAAAAGGTGAGTGGTGTAGTATCCGCTGGTTTAAAAATGTTGTGGTTCCATTCTGGGGTCTACCTTTGAAATTCTTTCTTTTTTTTTCGCGTTTCGTTCAGGGGTCCGGGAAGGGGGACTAATAAATCTGAGTTTCTGGAAAGATCATCGGGGCTCGCGAGTAATTTTAGTCAATAAAGCTCGCGAAACGGAGACCGCCGGCGAAATCGGTTTTGGATTCGGACCCCGGAATGTGAGGACCCGGATCCCCACGGCAGGGTTTACTGTTGGTTTGGAGGTTTTTGGGTGTGTGGGTGTGCGTGTCGGGCTCCAGATTTTGAGTTTCTGGTGAAATTGGAGTTTGTTTCTTCTCTGGAGTCCATGTTGGGTGTGTGAGGTGTTTACGCGCTTATTGGAGCTAAGAATGGGACCCGGAACAGAAATTGGATCAAGTTTACTTTTTCGGAAAATTTTGGGAAATTTTAGAAGCGGAATTTGGCTGAACGGACCTCGGATTTGGATTCAGCGCGCGAAAACGAGCGAAATGGACTATTTACTTGAATGTTTCGGAGCCCGGACGCGAAAACACGGAAACCGAGGCACAGGTTACTGTTCCGGCGGCCGGAGGAGCGCCGGCGGCGGCGGAGCGCGGCGGAACGCGGCGGCGGAGGGCGGCGCAGGCGCGCGGTCCACCGCGGGGCGCGTGCACCGGGGGCGGGCCACGTGGCGCGCTGCGGTTGGCCGGCGCAGCGGGCGCGGTCCACGGGACTTGGCGGGGTGTACGGTGGACCATGGGTAGGCCACGTGGCATTCTATGGTTGGTGCGGTGTTGTGCACGCGGTCCACGGGATTTTGGCTCTGGTGCACGGTAGACCGGGGGACACGTGGCAGCTTTTGGTTGGTAAGGTTCCGTGCGCGCGGTCCACGGAACAGGGGTTCGGTGGCCTCGGGCGGCGTGCCCGACAGGGCGACGTGGGCGCACGTGCGCGCGACGTGGGCGCGCTGACCCGCGTTTCCCGCTCGTGGGTGCCACGTGTCGGCGCGGGAGGCTGCCACGTGGCGCGTTGCCGTTCGCCCATCCGGCTGTTGCCTGTTCGGGGCTACGTGGCATCCCAGGATTTTTCCGGGCGTGAACAGTAACGGGCCGGGCCCGTTACTGTAGCAGCCCGGAAGTTCCGGGCGCCCGAAACTGGGGACCCGGATGGTATTAACCAATTTGTTTGGTGGGGGCCTTCTTTTTATTGAACCCGAGCCCACTTCACTTGCCATTTTCTCCATCTTCCCGAGCTCCTCTGCCCCTGCATCCTTTAGGAAAGTTTTAGATCTTCAAGTTTCGCATCTCCAGGTGAAATTTCAGAACTTTTGGAAGCCGCGACGACTGTGTTTTCTGCCTCGTAGTGCGGAGCGACGGTTTTCTGTTGGAAGCCCGTTATCGTCGCATTTCGGTCAAAAATTTCCACAGAGCTACCCCGACATCCGATTTCAGCGATTTTTGTGGCGTTGGATTCACGAGAGGTAAATCTTCGATTTTCGTGTTGAGTGTTTTGCCTGGATTTGGGTTTTTGGCACGGATTTCGAGACATTTCTGAGCCGCTGTTTTGTTGTGAGATTTCTGGACAGCACTCACTTCGCGGATTTTTATCTCCTCAACCGGACATCGGAATTCGACGATTCAAGAGCCTATCGACATCTACACTTCGCGAGGATCGTCGTGATATTTTTATTGGAATTTTAAAAAATTTATTTTCAGGTGAAAATTTCGTGTGAACAGGAACTATGCTTGCAGATTTTGGAATAGTGATTATTATGTGTGATTTGTGTGTAATTGAGAAGTGTTGTTGTGCCCAGGACTTGGTAAGCACCACTATGGTGCTCTTTGCTTAGTGGACTCGGAGTTTTATCAGTTTCTGGGCTTTTTATCTGTGCGACCCCGGACAGTTAGCGCGATCAGGTGGGTGATCCTGCTTTCAAAATCTATGGACTGCACTCTAATTCTATGAATTAATGTAGTAGCATGCATATTAGAATATGAGCTAAACAATATGTGCAACTGTATGTTGAAACCACTGTAGCTAGCTGCTAGATCTGGTGACTTCTTGGTAAGTTTTGCAACGTGAAAACTCAACTCAGCTTAATTAGCTATTAATTAATTAGTCATGCACAGTTAAACTATAGTAAATGTGAACATGTATGCAGAATTGTTCGTCACCTGAGCTTCCCCACAGTACTTGTACTCTCGTCATTCTGAGCATAGTAATTCTCCACGAGTCGTGGGCTGGGAGGTTTATTAGCTGGGATCTCATTTGCACTTGCGTCTGGGGACCGAGTGGTGTCTGTAGCAGTCTGTAGACCGGCTTGCATTATGATAGTGATAGAGATAGTGATAGTGGATCTGGGATCTTTGTGATATGGCCATAGTGACAGTGTGGATTCTTAGCCAGTGAGTGAGACAGTGATTGGATCTTGGACTGTTGTAGGATGTAATGTGAGTTGATGGTGAGGTGAGTGCCTTGGGTTTCGTGTGGGCTGATCAGCTGAGTCGTCGAGAGTGTTCCGACTGTTGTGAGAGATTCCGCAGGATTGAGTTCTTCAGAGCAGAGCGTGAGCGTGGATTTTGACCATAGCCTGCAATGCCACCTGCGCGACAGGGTGCGCGGATATTTTCCCTCGGTGGGGTCGCACCCCTCGAGAGCCACACCCGGGTGGATATGTTACTCTTGTACCGCGACCTGTCGATGCATTCCCTCTGACTGAGCCAGTTTTGGCAGTTACGGATGCATTCCCTCTGACTGAGCCAGTTTTGGCAGTTACGGACGCAGACCCTCTGACTGAGCCAGTTTTGGCAGTCACCGTCCCTCTGGCTGAGCCAGTTTTGGCAGCTACGGACGTTCTACGTAAGTCCGGTCCTCTAGGATATATCGGCAGTAGATTGGCGCAGGCTTAACTGGACCCGAGGAGGCAGTCAGTCCAGACTGGGTGACTTTACTGTTATATTAGCAGATGCATCATATCATCATCTGTCCCGCTTTTTGAGCATTTTTAGATAGAGGCATAGTAGCAGTAGATGTTTTGCTTTCCAGCTTTTCTATACTGCATTTTTTCCTTTTGTTACTTTATGCCTCTAGTAGACTTAGTGGGCAGACCGTCGGGCTTGTTGGCGGCACCCACTGAGAACTACTGTGGGAGGTAGTTCTCACACCCGTCGTGGTGTCTTTTCCCCAGGGACTTCAGCTCCAGTTCCTGCGGTGCCAGTTGCTGATCCTGCTCTTCTAGACCGAGGTAAGGGAGTCGCGAGATAGATCCCTTCCCCCTTCAGCTTCAGTGTTGTAGAGGTACCCATATGTTTTTGGTTGTGTGATGTTTGAGAGATTATGTAGTGAGGTATCGAGTTGTACTTTTCTGCTTTCTTTGAGAGACTCTTGTATTTGTGGTGAGGACTTATTGTATTATGAGAGTTGTACTTATTGTATTTCTAGCAGTCTACTTTGCTCTGATATCTGTTTAGTGTAGTATCTCCCTTTTTGCAGGTTTGACGCTACGTCTCTACGGGGCTTCCTGTAGGGGCGGCGGATCTGTTGGCGAGCCCGGGGTACAGTTCTGACCCCGGGGCGTGACACGGAATCTCCCAGAATAAATTCCGGAAGTTTCAGTACGGTTACTGAGGCAGACTGGACCCAGGTTCGCACCCTGTTTACCCCGTTTGGTTATCTAATTATTTTTTTAATTACGCGGGGTCTAAGTCGATTGTGCCAAATTGGTTAATTAGATGGTTTGGGTCTGGGGTTTTGGTAATCGACCCTCCCCCTTTTTTGGTTTTTACGCTACGACTCGGGACTTAGGTATTATTTTTCCTCCTTCGTGTCCTGAGCGTAGGGCTTCGAGATCGTGGAAGCGGTTTTTCCCCCCCCTCCTCTTCAGACTTCCTTCCCCCTATCGGCAGAACCAAGAACCAGGCGGAGAAGAAGCGACCGATCACCCACAAAATCCGGCAAGCGCGGAGCGAACCTTCCTTCCCCTCTTCCTCCATCGGCGTTTTGGGAGCACCGAGACCGGTGAGTCTTTGTATTATTTTCTCTAACGTCGTTCCTTGTCAATGCTTGGGTCGAGGCGTTCGTCGCGCGAAGGGGGGGGGGGGAGACCCTCGGTCGGCCGTACGTCACCGCACGGGAGGCACCGCGCGGACCCGGGCGCCGCGCGGGCGCCGCCCGCGCGTGCGGGCAGGGGCCGCGCGGGCCTGGGCACCGCGCGGGGCGCCACCCGCGCGTGCGGGCAGGGCGCCGCGCGGGCCTGGGCGCCGCGCGGGGCTCCGCCCGCGCGTGCGGGCTGGGCCCCGTGCGGGCCTGGGGGCCGCGCGGGGCGCAGCCGCGCGTGCGGGCCCGGGCGCCGCGCGGGGCGCCGCCGCGCGCGTGGGGGCGTGGACGCCGTGGGGACTTGGGCGCGTGCCGGGCCGTTGTCGCCGCCGGGACCGACCGGCCGTTGCTCCTTCCGCGCCGAGGAGCCTTCCTCGTGTCCAAACAACGAGGGACTAGTCGGTGTCGGCCGCGTCTAAATTGTAGGTGAGGGGTTTATGATTTCGTCCTGACGGTGGGTTTTCGTAGGTTCAGGGAACACGCCGGGGCGCGGAGTGACCGAGCGACAGTCATAGTGCGTGACAGGTGGGTTTCTTTTTGTCGTCTTTGAGACTGATCATACAAGTTGGAAAATAGTAATAATGTTAATTTTCCTGTTTTATTATTCCTAATGCTAATGGTCTCAGTGTGTTACTATATTACCTGTTTTTGGTTCTGGGGCCCGAGGTTGCGACACGAGCACCCGCGGTCTGGCCACCGCTAAGGGTGCTCTTTTCCGGAAAAGCGGTCTTTGACCCGTGTTTACCCACGAGGTGACGTAGTGGGGACCCCCGTAGGTGTGGGGTTTGAGGCACCAAGGTGTGGGCGGTGCGACCCGTCGGATTGGTGACCGACGAGGTCAGGTGTTACAGGTGTTACAGGTTACAGGTGACTGCGGATTGCTTTTATGAGTAGAGTGGTTGCTCCAGCTAGTCGTGCTTTGTGGTTTGTTATTACTTTACCGCTTATTACTTTAGCCTGTTGTTGTCACTGACTACCCACTCTGTGACAGGTTCATCCAGGGGTGGGAGGTAGATGACGGTGAGGCCGCGGTGGGAGCGATCGGGCTGTGGGAGCCCCAGTTTGTTTTATTTTCCTTTACTTTTTCCGCATTTCATTCAGTGTTGTAGTTACTGTGTGTTCTCGATACCCTCGTGGGGTCGTGTGGATGTTGTTGACTTCTGTTTGGATGCACATTACTATTTTCTCTTCTATCCCCGCTTGGCTGTTTTCCAAAGCAAAAATAAAAGAAAAGAATTTCCAAAACTGTTTTCAAAGATCTAGGGTCGTGTGGCCCGTCTTCCAACTTATGTGGATTTATGTGGATTTCAAACTGTTTTCTAAAACTGAGGTCGTGTGGGCCTGTCTTCAAAACTCTGGGTTTATCCTTTCAACTTAACTGGCCACGGGTATTGTTTTAACCTTCCTGCATAGTTAGTATCTGTACTGTTGTGATTAAATGCGAAGTGATTGTTGTATGTGACTGTTGTATTAGCCGCGACGCCGAGCATATACAGAGGAGACTCTGCCCGATTTTCGAGTAAATCTGTATATGCGGCGGGTCTGGGCACGCTCCGGGGAAGGAGGTTGTCAACAAAAAAATAAAAAGGGTTAAAAGAATAATAATATAGTAAATGAGATTTTTGCGCGTCAATGCTTATCTTGTGTATCGTTTCCGCTAAATAAAAACCCCCGGGGCGTGACATATCTTTAGCCGAGTTCGCGTACAACAATAGCTTTCAAGCGAGCATTCAGATGGCTCCGTTTGAAGCATTGTATGGACGCAAGTGTCGATCACCGCTTTATTGGAGTGACGTGGGCGAAAGGCGAACCTTGGGACCAGATGTCTTGATAGAGGCAGAAGAGAAGGTCCGAGTAATCCGACAGCATCTTCAGACCGCCCAAAGCCGACAAAAGAGTTATGCCGATGTTCGGCGACGAGACTTAGAGTTTCAGGTTGGTGATCATGTATTCCTGAAAGTCTCGCCATCCAAAGGAATCAGGAGGTTCGGCATTCGTGGGAAACTTAGCCCCCGATATATTGGACCTTTTGAAGTATTGGAGCGTATCGGGCCGGTTGCCTACCGACTTGCACTTCCTCCGAGGCTTGCTGGTGTCCATGATGTATTTCATGTCTCTACTTTAAGGAAGTACGTCTTCAACCCATCGCACGTCATCGACTTCACACCGCTGGAGATTAGCGAGGATTTGAGGTATGAGGAGCGCCCACTGCGAATTCTGGATCGAGAGGTAAGAGAATTGCGCAATAGGGCCATTCCCTATGTGAAAATTCAATGGGACAATCATGACGAGCGCGAGGCTACATGGGAGCTTGAGTCGGAGATGAGGGATGCCCACCCCTACTTATTCGAGACATCGGACTGAGGATTATTGTTTAGTCTCGTTTCGAGGACGAAACTCTTTTTAGTGGGGGAGGATGTGATGATCCGGACTCCCGCAGTGACTAAGGGGAGCTTGTACAGTGCAGTGAAGCCTGTAGAATCGAAATTGGAAATTTAAATTAGACTTGGCGCGAAAATCGGGGCAAACGGGAATTTCCGGGAGCTTTCGGCAAAATTTCGGATGAGAATTTGGCGAAACGGACGTCGTATTTGGATTCAGCGCGCGAAAACGGTCGAAACGGTATATTTACTTTATTTTTCGGCTTTCGGGTACTGTTCACGCCGGAACAGTAACTCCGGCCGCCGGAATTACTGTTCCGGCGACCGGCGAGCGGCGGCGGGCGGCGGCGCACGGCGGCGGGCAGCGGCGCAGCAGCGGGGCAGCGGCGGAGCGCGGAGGAACGCGGCGCGGGCAGGCGCGGGCAGCGCGGGCAGGCGCGGGCAGGCGCGGGCAGCAGGCTCGGGTGCGCGGTCCACGGCATGGCGTGCACTGGGAGCACCGAAAACCTCCCGTGCCACGTGGCGCTTCCCCATTGGCCAGACGGCTTATAGAATCACGTGGGATTTTGACACGTGGCGTGCTCCTATTGGCTGACAGGATCCGGAAAACCCGGAGCACGGGGCAAACACACGCCCCACGTGGACACGTGGCGCCTTTTTAGTGGCCCTTGCACCAGCTGTTTCCTGTTTGGGCAACGCGTGGCGCTTCCTGGTTGGTCCGTTTCGGTGTTTCGTGTTTGGATCAGGATCCCGTGAGGGAATATTCCCTTTTGGCCCACTATATAAGAGGTTCCCCACCCCCTCTCTTTGCACCTTGGATTCCGTGCCAAGGAGAGAGAATCAGAAAAACTTCCCTCTACCAAAGTTGTTCCTCTCTCTCTCTTCTTTCTCTCTCTAGAATCTCAGGAATTTAGGAGTTACAGATAGTGAGATATCTGCGACGCGGCGCACTGCGACGGTTTTCTTTTTCGGCCCATTTCCCGTCGCAGTTCCGTCGAAAATTCACTGCGGGCTAACCGGTGGAATTTTTGACGATTTTTGCGGCAGCGCGACCGTAAGAGGTAGGGCTTCGATTTCCGTGTTGATCATTTTGCTCCGTTTCATACTTTTGGCACAGTTTTCAAGTCCTCTTTGACCCCCCTTTTTACTGTGATGGTTTTTGGACAGCACCGACTTCTCCGATTTTTATCTTGACGTAGGAGCATCAGATCGAGGCGTTTAAGGAGTCGATTTTGATCTACTCTTCGCGAGGAACGCAACCGTGATTTTTCTGGGATTTTAGGAGCTCATTTTAGAGGTGAAAAATTCCTCTTTTCCCGTGCTGTCGGAAAAACAGCAAATATTGTGCTTTTTGGGGTTTGTATTTATACCGGGAGTGTTGATTTGCAGGAATTGAGGACTGCGGACATCCAGGAGACTACCTGGGGTGTCGTTCGAGGTGGGCGGTTGTTGCTTACCTCATTTTTGACAAGCTCACTGGGATTACTAGAAATCCCCTAAAATATGACAATTAACGAGAACAATTGGGACAAAGTAGCATGATTATTGATGAGAACCATTGGGACTACTAACAGGACTACTAACAGGACTACTAACAGGACTACTAACAGGACAACTAACAGGACAATTAATGAGAACCATTGGGACAAATTAATATGACAAATGACAAGGACCGCTGGGACAAACTCCCCTAAAATTTAATATAACCCCACAAATGATATGATGACTTATATTGGGACACTGTGATTGAGACAAAGGCTATGATCTCGCATGCAAATGAATTTTATTCAGTAAATTAATTGTTTTAAACCTTTGACACTATTTTACAACTTTTAAAAATAAAGACAGTTGCATGCATGCCCGGACATCAGGTAAGGCCACTATTCATTGCTACACTATCATATTGGGGTTTGAACATGTTTCATTGTTGTCCTTTGCATCCAGAGGTTGTTGCTCAAGTGTGAGCAGGGGTTTGGGATAGTGTAGCCAAGGTTGTGCTAGATTGTGGACTTGTGGGGTATTGCGGTAACCGCGGACAG
The DNA here is from genome assembly GCA_029168755.2 of Tillandsia fasciculata. Classification (NCBI taxonomy): domain Eukaryota; kingdom Viridiplantae; phylum Streptophyta; class Magnoliopsida; order Poales; family Bromeliaceae; genus Tillandsia; species Tillandsia fasciculata. The sequence continues at coordinate 6,873,845 of CM054947.1, read as the reverse complement.
TAGGCGGTTGACCAGATGTTTATCCTTGCATCAGATTGGGGTTGAGTTTGGTTTATTTATTGCATCAGTTGGGGATTGGGTTCCTGTAGTGGATGGAGTATTCCCACTTTGATCATAGTCATGATCCAGTCCTGCTATATTGAGACATGTGCTACAGAGATACTTGTGATACTGATAACAGAGATATTTTACTCGTGTGGGTCGCTCCCCTCGAGTGCCGCTCCGGAGTAGGCTTAGGACCGAGCCGTGTGCCGGTCGATTGGATATTATGGGATCGTGCCGTGTGCCGATCAGATACTGGTTCTTGAGCAGGCAATACCGATCGTGTATCGGTTGCTAGATTGGGTTTATTTGGTCAGATACTATTTCTGATGCATGCATACAGTTTTGACAGCATAATAGTGATAGTTTTCCTGTTTCAGCATCTTTTGTATCTACCACTTCCCCTTTTCCCTTTTGCCTCTAGTAGTCCTAGTGGGTGCGTCAGAGTTGAGGTTTTTACCCACTAGGGGAGGCTGCTGGTTTATCTGGTAGTTCTCACCCCCATTATTGTTTTCTGTTTCTTTCTTCTCCTTTATTTTGCAGAGTCATCTGCGGGAGCTGCTAGGCCATCGGCAGCTGATCGAGGTAAGGGGATCGCGGAATAGATCTCCTGGGAGACTGAGAGCTGTAGATAGACGTTGTACCCCCACTCAGACTGTGAGATTCTCCTTTTATTTTGGGTCTGGCTTCCGCCAGCGGGTTGTATTATTTTAGTGAGCTGGGAGATTATTGTACATATTACAGTGGTACTTGTAGTTCCAGTCTGAGATACTATGTGGTTCTTCTATTTCAGCTCTGTATTATGCTCTTTTATTGCGCATTTAATATTTGAGCAGGTTACCAGCGCTTCGTGTACGCGGGAAATCCCATGTGCACGGCGGATCTGTAGACGGGCCCGGGTCCTGATTTGCACCCGGGGCGTGACATATGGTATGGTTTTCATCTGTTCAATTTCTAATTGGTTCTTGGAACACTGAAAAGCATTAAGCTTATCCCCTTTCTGAACAGGAGCAACACTCGGTTTACAATTATGCATTTCAAAATTTTCCAAAACTTTCCTTATGTAGGTCTTTTGAGATAGACCGAGTAAACCTTATGTCTATCTCTTTTAATTTCAATACCAAGAACATATGAGGCCTCACCTAAATCTTTCATTTCAAATTTTTGGAAAAGAAATTCTTTAGTGTCATGCAACAGCCCAAGATCATTAGTGGCAAGCAAATATCATCAACATATAGGACCAAGAAAATTACCTTACTCCCACTGACCTTTAGGTATATACATTGATCAACAATATTTTCTTTAAAACCAAAGGTTAAAACGGTTTGTTTAAACTTTAAGTACCATTGTCGGGAGGCATGTTTTAGTCCATATATTAATTTCTTTAATTTGCATACCAAGTGTAGTGGTCCAGAATCCCATGCAACCTTTTCTGGTGAATTCATTGTTTGGAACACCTATTGTTGGTGTGTCTGGCCCATAGTGCATCAAAGGGATGCCCCAGATAGACCCTGTGTGAGATCTTTTGCTGTATTGGCATTCGGCTGCATTTGCTGAAATTTTGAAAAGGATTTAGGCCAAACAGAGGTTGAAATTGGATTCAGCACGGAAAAACGCTTGAAAACGGCTATTTGCTTGTTAATTCTGAGTCCGGATGCCCAAAAAGGGACTCCCGGAAGTTTTTATTGGATTTCGGTGCATGGGAGGGGCCATGGACCGCCGGCTGCCACGTGGTGGCCCATGATTGGCCGGTCCGCAGCGCTCGGTCCACGGAGAGGCGCGGCTGGGTGCACGGACCCGGCGCATGGACACGTGGCGCTGCCTGATTGGCGGGCTTTTGATGCGTGGTCTATAGAATTGGCGCAGCGGTGCATGGACGGGGGCGGGGGACACGTGGCAGCCCCCGGTTGGTCGGTGCACGCGGCGCGGTCCACGAAACCCGTAGTAGGGTGCGTGGACCGGTGCAGGGTACACGTGTCGGCACGCGATTGGTTGGCTCATCGGGCGCGCGCAAGGGAGCGCGGGACCCCGCCTCGGGGCGCGTGCATGGCAGGCGCCGCCTGCCCGCACGTGTGACCGCGACACTGTGCAGGCCAGGTGGCACCCCGCCATTGGCGGGCGCCACCTACCCGTTTGACCGGGGGAGGCGCCACGCGGCGGCAGCACGCGCGCCCCGCACAGCTGTTCGCTGTGCGGGACACGCGTCGGCCCCCGGGAGGGCCACGTGGCCGCTCCTGGCACGCCCTGCACAGCTGTTTGCTGTGCGGGTGACGTGGCGGCTCCAGGGAGTTTCGGGCGCAACCGGGCGGTGCAGTGTTCCGCAGGTTTCGGGCGCCCGAAACCTGGTCCAGCGCCCGAAAGTTGGACCCATTCGGTATTTTTTGAAATGTTTTTGGGGCCTTTATATACAGCCCGAGCTCGCTTCAGGTGGGTTTTTTTCACTTTTTCGGGCCTTTTCTCACTGTGATTTCTTCAGAGAAGTTGTTCCTCGTGTAGTGCTGCTTCTATTTGCAGAGTTTGGGGATTTTTCAAGGCACGCTTTTCGAGATTCCCATTTTCTTGGCGCGTCGCGACGTTCGTTCTTCGATGTTTCTTCCGTCGCGTTTCGGTGCACGAGCTCCCCCGGCCTACTCCGATCATCTTTTCGAGCGATTTCTTCGCCGTTGGATCCGCGACAGGTAAGGCTACAATTTTGGTATTTCAGCCTTTCCTCATTTCGTGCTTTTCGAGGTGTTCTTCCTTGCTCACTGGAGACCTTATTTTCTGTATGGATTTTGAGGACAGCGGAGTGTTTTGAGGAGTTCTCCGCGCACGAGCATCGGATCAAGACGAGCTTGTACACTTTTTTCATCTACTCGACGCAAGGATCATCACAGTATTTTTCTTGGATTTTTCGGAGACCTCCCCGGAGGTATACATTTCTCTTTTTATTTGTACAAGAGTTTACTGTTGGATGGTTGTGAGATTTTGCGCACCGATACTGTGGAATTTGTAACTTGGCCTACGGTGCTCGGAATTGGACCCGCAGGTACCCGTTTCGAAGGTCTCGACGCAAGGATCGCTGTGGTATTTATTTCAGAATTTTTGGAGCCTTATCTGCAGGTGAAAAATTGCCATCTTTGCGGCTGAAATTTCAGGTTGTAATACTTGATTAAATTTTGGATTTAAGTGTAACTGTAAACCTTGTTTTGTACCCAGGAGAGTTTGCGGGTATTGCTAGACCCGTTGGATTTGGTGTTTGGAGATTTCTGGGTATTATCAGCTGTGGGACATCGGACTGTTCAGCCCTTCGAGGTGGGTGTTGTTGCGAATCTCTTACTTTTGACTACCCACTAGGCTTATTGGAGTGTTTTCCATGTTAGGAAGCTAATTACACCCCTTGAACAATATTTGCATGCTTATGTGAGATAGATGGGATATGTTAGTACTTGCTTACTAATGACATTAGTGAATTAGAGTGGTAATATCACTTGAGAGATAGAAGGCTCTATTAGTAACTTTGTGGATAATATGCATGATTTACTAGTACATAGGGTACTTAGGCCATTGTGATGATTTGTTGCCAGCATGCTTTATTTCACGGACACTTGCATTTATTTTACTAAGTACAAGACAATTGCACGCTTGTTTGGACATCTAGTTAGGCACTTTTTACTGCTGCACTATCATATTGGGAAATGACTTAGGAAAAACAA
>CM054947.1:6798100-6870008 GCA_029168755.2 Tillandsia fasciculata | reverse complement strand
CCCCGTAGGTGTGGGGTTTTTGAAGGCACCAAGGTGTGGGCGGTGCGACCGTCGGATTGGTGACCGACGAGGTCAGGTGTTACAGGTGTTACAGTTACAGGTGACTGCGGATTGCTTTTATGAGCAGAGTGGTTGCTCCAGCTAGCTAGTCGTGCTTTGTGGTTTGTTATTACTTTACCGCTTATTACTTTAGCCTGTTGTTGTCACTGACTACCCACTCTGTGACAGGTTCATCCAGGGGGTGGGAGGTAGATGACGGTGAGCGCCGCGGTGGGAGCGATCGGGCTGTGGGGCCCCAGTTTGTTTTATTTTCCTTTACTTTTTCCGCATTTCATTCAGTGTTGTAGTTACTTTGTGGTTCTCGATACCCTCGTGGGGTCGTGTGGATGTTGTTGACTTCTGTTTGGATGCACATTACTATGTTTCTCTTCTATCCCCGCTTGGCTGTTTTCCAAACAAAAATAAAGAAAAGAATTTCGAAAACTGTTTTCAAAGATCTAGGGTCGTGTGGGCCCGTTTTCCAACTTATGTGGATTTATGTGGATTTCAAACTGTTTTCTAAAACTGAGGTCGTGTGGGCCTGTCTTCAAAACTCTGGGTTTATCCTTTCAACTTAACTGGCCACGGGTATTGTTTTAACCTTCCTGCATAGTTAGTATCTGTACTGTTGTGATTAAATGCGAAGTGATTGTTGTATGTGACTGTTGTATTAGCCGCGACGCCGAGCATATACAGAGGAGACTCTGCCCGATTTTCGAGTAAATCTGTATATGCGGCGGGTCTGGGCACGCTCCGGGGAAGGAGGTTTCAACAAAAAAATAAAAAGGGGTTAAAAAAATAATATATAGTAAATGAGATTTTGCGCGTCAAATGCTTTCTTGTGTATCGTTTCCGCTAAATAAAAACCCCCGGGGCGTGACAGATTGAGATGGTATCAGAGAGGTTGCTTTAATCACAACAGTTCATGGCCCAACATCCACCGAGATACCACACTTTGCTACTAATAAATGAAATGTGCAGGGATTGCGAGTGTAGGACGTGAGAGACCGGGGAAAGGATGTGTAGATAGTGTCTTTTCTTTTTCCCTCCCGATATTTATGGTGGTTCCTTCTAGCATGGTCTAGAGCTAATTTGTTCTGATGATATGTGTGACAGACAATGGTTCGAACCAGGGCATCGGCCGAGGATGTGGGGGCGGATGCGACGACATCGGCAACCGCGGAGAACCAGCTCCTGCGGCAACAATTGAGGGAGATGGCGGGGCAGCTGGCGACCCTTACCGAACATGTGCGTCAACTGACGCAGCAGCAACCAGTCGCTCCTGCCCCTCCACAGGGGCCAACTGCACCAGTCGCACCACCGCCAGCAACAGGGGCAGCCCCTCCACCGGCAGCAATGGCCGGCTAGCATCCACCCAGACTACCATACCGACGGCAGCACCAGGATCAGCACCCGCGGGGCCGGCGCCGGGCCCTCGGCGGAGTACCTCCGCGGCCGCCGCCGTCGCTGGGGAAGGGACAGTCCCCCAGTCAGAGCGAGAACGAGTGCGGGCTAATCTGGCGGATTTTATGAAGTTCGAACCACCCACGTACGATGGGGAGACGACTGACCCCTGGGTCGTTGAAAAGTGGGTGGGTTCGATGGAGAAGTTGTTTGAAGACTTACTCATAGAGGACCCCGAGCGCGTCCCCCTGGCGGTCCACTTTTTGGAGGGAAACGCTCGTCTATGGTGGAAGACGGTGCGCCCAGATCCCACCCAGGGCACCGTGCTTCTATCGTGGGCGACGTTTAAGCAGGATCTATTTGGGGCCTTCTTCACAAGCAGCGTTAAGAAGAAGCTGGAGGACGACCTAAACCATATTCAGCAAGGGAACAGGACAGTTATGGAATATCAGCGCGAATTCGTGCGCTTGGCAAATTGCGTCCCTTTCGTCATAAGGGACGAATCCCACAAAGCGCAACTGTTCGTGGATGGGTTGCGAAGTGAGATTTTTCAAGTGGTTCAGGCTGCTGATTTGCACACATTCCAGAAAGTGGTCGACCGGGCCACTGTTGTAGAGCGTGGGTTTGCCGTTACCCGCGCCAGGAGGGAGGTCCCGGCACAGCATGATGATAGGAAGCGGCAACAGCAGAATTACGGGGGGGGGTCCTCTGGGAGCCGACCCCCAAAACGGTGGAGGCCACAGTCGGGAGCACGGAGCGCACCTACGGCAGGGCCGAGATCAGGTGGTAGGCCCTGTGTGATATGCGGGGGAACGCACGGGGTGTTGGACTGCCCCCAGAGAGTCGATCACTGCTTCCGCTGCGGCAAGCAGGGGCACTTCCGCCGCAACTGCCCCCTTGTCTTGGGACCAGCTTCCTCCGCCGCTTCCACGCCTTCACCACAGCAGTCGGGACGGGGGAAAGCTCCAATGGGGTCGACCTCTAGGCCCCCGGCTTCTCGGCACGAGGAGGAAAGACAGCCCCAACCGGGCGGGCGAATTTATTCAATGACTCGCCAGGAAGCGGACCCGCCGGAGGACGTACTTGCAGGTATAACTTCTGTTTCAAATTCCCGTTCTAGAACCCTCTTCGACACTGGAGCAACCCACTCGTTCATTTCTTCTGATTACGTGTTTTCACACGATCTCGAGGTGACACCTCTCCAAGGCCGTATGACGGTTCAGACAGCGGGTGGGACACTGGAGGCGACCGGTCTGGTGGCCAATTGCCCAATTAAGCTGGGGCGACTGGCTTGCCCTTGGGATTTGGTGGTGATTCCTCTGAAGGAGTATGACGTTGTTTTGGGCATGGACTGGCTCTCAAGGTACCAAGCACTAATTGATTGCGAGAAGCGGATGGTGCAACTACAAGAACCAAGTTTTCCTAAGAATGCGTACCTGGCGTGCAAGAGTACATCCTTCCCGGCAGTAATCTCCGCGGCTCGAGCCAGGAGATTGGTGGAGGGTGGGTGCGTGGCCTACTTGGCATCGGTGGATCTGGTCACCCGACCCCCGACGACACTCGCAGACATCCCAGTGGTGAGGGAATTCCCCGACGTCTTCCCGACGGAGCTGCCCGGGATACCTCCTGAGCGAGAGGTGGTATTCCCTATTGAACTCTTACCGGGTACTCAACCCATCACGAAGGCGCCCTACCGAATGGCTTTTGCGGAGTTAAAAGAGCTGAAGGCGCAACTGGAGGATCTCTTGGACAAGGGGTTTATCAGGCCGAGTGTATCACCTTGGGGTGCACCGGTACTCTTTGTGCGGAAGAAAGATGGAAGCCTGCGGCTCTGTATTGACTACAGAGGAATAAACAAGGTTACGGTGAAAAATAAGTACCCCCTGCCCAGAATCGACGACCTCTTTGACCAGCTACGAGGAGCGACGGTCTTTTCAAAGATTGATCTGCAGTCGGGCTACCACCAGCTCCGGGTTCGGGATGAGGACATCCCAAAGACCGCCTTTCGGACGCGGTATGGCCACTACGAGTTCACGGTCATGCCTTTCGGGCTTACGAACGCCCCCGCGGTCTTTATGGATATGATGAACCGGATCTTCAAACCATTTCTAGACCGGTTCGTGGTGGTCTTCATCGACGACATACTGATCTATTCACCTACCGACGAGGAGCACGAGGACCATCTACGAACGATACTCCAAACCCTCAGGGAACAAAAGCTGTTCGCTAAGCTTAAGAAATGCGAATTTTGGCTACGCGAGGTGGGTTTCCTGGGGCACGTGATCTCGGCGAAGGGAATCGCGGTGGACCCCAAGAAGGTAGAAGCGGTGATCGACTGGCAGCCGCCGACGACGGTGACGGAGATCCGCAGTTTCTTGGGGCTGGCGGGTTATTACAGACGCTTTGTCGAAGGCTTCTCGAAGATTGCGGCCCCTTTAAACCGATTGACCAAGAAAGGTGAAAAGTTTGTATGGACGCCAAATGCCAGGAGAGTTTTGAAGAACTCAAAAGAAGGCTAACCAGGGCACCAATTCTGGTATTACCAACACCGGGAGAGGACTATGATGTGTACTGCGACGCTTCGAGGATCGGCCTTGGGGGTGTTCTGATGCAGCGGGGAAAGGTGATAGCCTATGCGTCTAGACAGCTAAAGGATTACGAGAGAAACTACCCGATACACGACTTAGAGCTGGCTGCGGTGGTCTTCGTCCTGAAGCTATGGAGACACTATCTCTTCGGGGTGCACTGTAACATCTTCTCGGACCACCAGAGTCTTAAATATCTGTTCACCCAAAAAGAGTTAAACCTGCGGCAGAGGCGGTGGCTCGAGTTACTGAAGGATTACGACCTATCAATCCAATACCACCCCGGGAAGGCAAACGTGGTAGCGGACGCCCTGAGCAGAAAAGGGCGATTGGAAGAGGGATCAGTGGGCGCGATAACTGAGCAGAGCAACTTGATTGCGGACTTCTCACGGCTAGGGTTAGAGGTAGTGCCCGCAGGCACGGTTGCGCAACTGTTAACCTTGGTGGTCAAGCCAACGATGCTCGAGAGGATTCGAGAGGGACAGCAGGCGGACTCGCACCTACAGCTCGTAAGAGATAAGATCGTACCGGATCAGGAAGGCGACTTTTCTGTAGAGGGTGACGGCACTCTACGGTTCCGCGGGCGGATTTGCGTGCCGGATACCCCAGAATTGAAGAAGGAAATCCTAACCGAGGCACACAACGCCCCTTATGCGGCGCATCCAGGAGGCACAAAGATGTACAGAGACCTCAAGCAAACCTTTTGGTGGCCCGGGCTGAAGAGGGATGTGACACGTTTCGTAGCCCACTGCCTGGTGTGCCAACAGATAAAGGCGGAACATCAGCGGCCGGCGGGAAAGTTACAACCCCTGCCGGTGCCGGAGTGGAAATGGGATCATATCACGATGGACTTTGTCACCGGGTTCCCACGTTCGCAGCAAGGCCACGACACAATATGGGTCGTGGTGGACAGGCTAACCAAGTCAGCGCACTTTCTACCCATCCACACAACCTGGACCAGGGAGCGGTTGGCTCAGGTCTACCTCAGCGAGATCGTGAGGCTGCATGGAGTACCGGTATCGATCACATCAGACAGAGACACACGCTTCGTCTCGAAGTTTTGGCAGAGTCTGCAGCAAGCCTTGGGGACAAAATTGCATTTTAGCACAGCCTTCCACCCTCAGACAGACGGGCAGTCGGAGCGGGTGATACAGACGCTGGAGGACCTGCTCCGGGCCTGTGTACTTGATTGGGGAGTCGGTTGGGAGCGTTACTTGCCACTCGTGGAATTCGCCTACAACAATAGCCACCAAGCTAGCATCCAGATGGCACCCTACGAAGCCTTGTACGGGAGACGTTGCCGATCCCCGATCTGTTGGAATGACCTGGGAGAGCGAAAATTCTTGGGACCCGACTTAGTGGAAGAGACAGAGGAAAAGGTGCGCCTTATCAGACAGCGCTTACTAACCGCCCAGAGTCGACAAAAGAGCTACGCGGATCGGAGACGCCGCGACTTGGAGTTCCAGGTGGGAGAACATGTGTTTCTACGGGTCTCGCCGTCCAAGGGAATCAAACGGTTCGGATTGAAGGGCAAGCTGAGCCCACGGTTTGTAGGACCATTCGAGATCCTGGAACGCATCGGCCCAGTAGCCTACCGCCTCGCTCTACCACCAAACCTCAACCAGATTCACGACGTGTTCCACGTTTCAATGCTCAAGAAATACCTTCCCGACCCCTCGCACGTTCTGGATGTCTCAACACTGGAATTAAAAGAGGATCTAAGCTTCGAGGAAACCCCGGTTCGAATCCTAGCACGTGAGAGCAAGACACTCCGAAACCGTGTCATCCCCTACGTAAAGGTGCTTTGGACCAACCACGAGGAGCGGGAAGCGACGTGGGAGCTGGAATCCAAGATGAGGGAGAGCTACCCATATCTTTTCACCGAGATCCAGGATTGAGCTTCGAGGACGAAGCTCGTTTTTAAAAGGTGAGTGGTGTAGTATCCGCTGGTTTAAAAATGTTGTGGTTCCATTCTGGGGTCTACCTTTGATATTCTTTCTTTTTTTTTCCGCGTTTCGTTCAGGGGTCCGGGAAGGGGGGACTAATAAATCTGAGTTTCTGGAAAGATCATCGGGGCTCGCGAATAATTTTAGTCAACAAAGCTCGCGAAACGGAGACCGCCGGCGAAATCGGTTTTGGATTCGGACCCCGGAATCTCCCAGAATAAATTCCGGAAGTTTCAGTACGGTTACCGAGGCAGACTGGACCCAGGTTCGCACCCTGTTTACCCCGTTTGGTTATCTAATGATTTTTTTAATTACGCGGGGTCTAAGTCGATTGTGCCAAATTGGTTAATTAGATGGTTTGGGTCTGGGGTTTTGGTAATCGACCCTCCCCCTTTTTTGGTTTTTACGCTACGACTCGGGACTTAGGTATTATTTTTCCTCCTTCGTGTCCTGAGCGTAGGGCTTCGAGATCGTGGAAGCGGTTTTTCCCCCCCCTCCTCTTCAGACTTCCTTCCCCCTATCGGCAGAACCAAGAACCAGGCGGAGAGGAGAAGCGACCGATCACCCACAAAATCCGGCAAGCGCGGAGCGAACCTTCCTTCCCCTCTTCCTCCATCGGCGTTTTGGGAGCACCGAGACCGGTGAGTCTTTGTATTATTTTCTCTAACGTCGTTCCTTGTCAATGCTTGGGTCGAGGCGTTCGTCGCGCGAAGGGGGGGGGGGGAGACCCTCGGTCGGCCGTACGTCACCGCACGGGAGGCACCGCGCGGACCCAGCGCCGCGCGGGGCGCCGCCCGCGCGTGCGGGCAGGGCGCCGCGCGGGCCTGGGCACCGCGCGGGGCGCCCCCGCGCGTGCGGGCAGGGCGCCGCGCGGGCCTGGGCGCCGCGCGGGGCTCCGCCCGCGCGTGCGGGCTGGGCCCCGTGCGGGCCTGGGCGCCGCGCGGGGCGCAGCCCGCGCGTGCGGGCTGGGCCCCGTGCGGGCCTGGGCGCCGCGCGGGCGCAGCCGCGCGTGCGGGCTGGGCCCGTGCGGGCCCGGGCGCCGCGCGGGGCGCGCCCGCGCGTGCGGGCTGGGCCCGTGCGGCCGGGCGCCGCGCGGGGCGCCGCCGCGCGTGCGGGCGTGGACGCCGTGGGGACTTGGGCGCCGTGCCGGGCCGTTGTCGCCGCCGGGACCGACCGGGCCGTTGCTCCTTCCGCGCCGAGGAGCCTTCCTCGCGTCCAAACAACGAGGGACTAGTCGGTGTCGGCCGCGTCTAAATTGTAGGTGAGGGGTTTATGATTTCGTCCTGACGGTGGGTTTTCGTAGGTTCAGGGAACACGCCGGGGCGCGGAGTGACCGAGCGACAGTCATAGTGCGTGACAGGTGGGTTTCTTTTTGTCGTCTTTGAGACTGATCATACAAGTTGGAAAATAGTAATAATGTTAATTTTCCTGTTTTATTATTCCTAATGCTAATGGTCTCAGTGTGTTACTATATTACCTGTTTTTGGTTCTGGGCCCGAGGTTGCGACACGAGCACCCGCGGTCTGGCCACCGCTAAGGGTGCTCTTTTCCGGAAAAGCGGTCTTTGACCCGTGTTTACCCACGAGGTGACGTAGTGGGGACCCCCGTAGGTGTGGGGTTTGAGGCACCAAGGTGTGGGCGGTGCGACCCGTCGGATTGGTGACCGACGAGGTCAGGTGTTACAGGTGTTACAGGTTACAGGTGACTGCGGATTGCTTTTATGAGTAGAGTGGTTGCTCCAGCTAGTCGTGCTTTGTGGTTTGTTATTACTTTACCGCTTATTACTTTAGCCTGTTGTTGTCACTGACTACCCACTCTGTGACAGGTTCATCCAGGGGTGGGAGGTAGATGACGGTGAGGCCGCGGTGGGAGCGATCGGGCTGTGGGAGCCCCAGTTTGTTTTATTTTCCTTTACTTTTTCCGCATTTCATTCAGTGTTGTAGTTACTGTGTGGTTCTCGATACCCTCGTGGGGTCGTGTGGATGTTGTTGACTTCTGTTTGGATGCACATTACTATTTTCTCTTCTATCCCCGCTTGGCTGTTTTCCAAAGCAAAAATAAAAGAAAAGAATTTCCAAAACTGTTTTCAAAGATCTAGGGTCGTGTGGCCCGTCTTCCAACTTATGTGGATTTATGTGGATTTCAAACTGTTTTCTAAAACTGAGGTCGTGTGGGCCTGTCTTCAAAACTCTGGGTTTATCCTTTCAACTTAACTGGCCACGGGTATTGTTTTAACCTTCCTGCATAGTTAGTATCTGTACTGTTGTGATTAAATGCGAAGTGATTGTTGTATGTGACTGTTGTATTAGCCGCGACGCCGAGCATATACAGAGGAGACTCTGCCCGATTTTCGAGTAAATCTGTATATGCGGCGGGTCTGGGCACGCTCCGGGGAAGGAGGTTGTCAACAAAAAAATAAAAAGGGGTTAAAAGAATAATAATATAGTAAATGAGATTTTTGCGCGTCAAATGCTTATCTTGTGTATCGTTTCCGCTAAATAAAAACCCCCGGGGCGTGACATATCTTTAGCCGAGTTCGCGTACAACAATAGCTTTCAAGCGAGCATTCAGATGGCTCCGTTTGAAGCATTGTATGGACGCAAGTGTCGATCACCGCTTTATTGGAGTGACGTGGGCGAAAGGCGAACCTTGGGACCAGATGTCTTGATAGAGGCAGAAGAGAAGGTCCGAGTAATCCGACAGCATCTTCAGACCGCCCAAAGCCGACAAAAGAGTTATGCCGATGTTCGGCGACGAGACTTAGAGTTTCAGGTTGGTGATCATGTATTCCTGAAAGTCTCGCCATCCAAAGGAATCAGGAGGTTCGGCATTCGTGGGAAACTTAGCCCCCGATATATTGGACCTTTTGAAGTATTGGAGCGTATCGGGCCGGTTGCCTACCGACTTGCACTTCCTCCGAGGCTTGCTGGTGTCCATGATGTATTTCATGTCTCTACTTTAAGGAAGTACGTCTTCAACCCATCGCACGTCATCGACTTCACACCGCTGGAGATTAGCGAGGATTTGAGGTATGAGGAGCGCCCACTGCGAATTCTGGATCGAGAGGTAAGAGAATTGCGCAATAGGGCCATTCCCTATGTGAAAATTCAATGGGACAATCATGACGAGCGCGAGGCTACATGGGAGCTTGAGTCGGAGATGAGGGATGCCCACCCCTACTTATTCGAGACATCGGACTGAGGATTATTGTTTAGTCTCGTTTCGAGGACGAAACTCTTTTTAGTGGGGAGGATGTGATGATCCGGACTCCCGCAGTGACTAAGGGGAGCTTGTACAGTGCAGTGAAGCCTGTAGAATCGAAATTGGAAATTTAAATTAGACTTGGCGCGAAAATCGGGGCAAACGGGAATTTCCGGGAGCTTTCGGCAAAATTTCGGATGAGAATTTGGCGAAACGGACGTCGTATTTGGATTCAGCGCGCGAAAACGGTCGAAACGGTATATTTACTTTATTTTTCGGCTTTCGGGTACTGTTCACGCCGGAACAGTAACTCCGGCCGCCGGAATTACTGTTCCGGCGACCGGCGAGCGGCGGCGGGCGGCGGCGCACGGCGGCGGCGGCAGCGGCGGCGGAGCGCGGAGGAACGCGGCGCGGGCAGGCGCGGGCAGCAGGCGCGGGCAGCAGGCTCGGGTGCGCGGTCCACGGCATGGCGTGCACCGGGAGCACCGAAAACCTCCCGTGCCACGTGGCGCTTCCCCATTGGCCAGACGGCTTATAGAATCACGTGGGATTTTGACACGTGGCGTGCTCCTATTGGCTGACAGGATCCGGAAAACCCGGAGCACGGGGCAAACACACGCCCCACGTGGACACGTGGCGCCTTTTTAGTGGCCCTTGCACCAGCTGTTTCCTGTTTGGGCAACGCGTGGCGCTTCCTGGTTGGTCCGTTTCGGTGTTTCGTGTTTGGATCAGGATCCCGTGAGGGAATATTCCCTTTTGGCCCACTATATAAGAGGTTCCCCACCCCCTCTCTTTGCACCTTGGATTCCGAGCCCAAGGAGAGAGAATCAGAAAAACTTCCCTCTACCAAAGTTGTTCCTCTCTCTCTCTTCTTTCTCTCTCTAGAATCTCAGGAATTTAGGAGTTACAGATAGTGAGATATCTGCGACGCGGCGCACTGCGACGGTTTTCTTTTTCGGCCCATTTCCCGTCGCAGTTCCGTCGAAAATTCACTGCGGGCTAACCGGGTGGAATTTTTGGATGATTTTTGCGGCAGCGCGACCGTAAGAGGTAGGGCTTCGATTTCCGTGTTGATCATTTTGCTCCGTTTCGTACTTTTGGCACAGTTTTCAAGTCCTCTTTGACCCCCCTTTTTACTGTGATGGTTTTTGGACAGCACCGACTTCTCCGATTTTTATCTTGACGTAGGAGCATCAGATCGAGGCGTTTAAGGAGTCGATTTTGATCTACTCTTCGCGAGGAACGCAACCGTGATTTTTCTGGGATTTTAGGAGCTCATTTTAGAGGTGAAAAATTCCTCTTTTCCCGTGCTGTCGGAAAAACAGCAAATATTGTGCTTTTTGGGGTTTGTATTTATACCGGGAGTGTTGATTTGCAGGAATTGAGGACTGCGGACATCCAGGAGACTACCTGGGGTGTCGTTCGAGGTGGGCGGTTGTTGCTTACCTCATTTTTGACAAGCTCACTGGGATTACTAGAAATCCCCTAAAATATGACAATTAACGAGAACAATTGGGACAAAGTAGCATGATTATTGATGAGAACCATTGGGACTACTAACAGGACTACTAACAGGACTACTAACAGGACAACTAACAGGACAATTAATGAGAACCATTGGGACAAATTAATATGACAAATGACAAGGACCGCTGGGACAAACTCCCCTAAAATTTAATATAACCCCACAAATGATATGATGACTTATATTGGGACACTGTGATTGAGACAAAGGCTATGATCTCGCATGCAAATGAATTTTATTCAGTAAATTAATTGTTTTAAACCTTTGACACTATTTTACAACTTTTAAAAATAAAGACAGTTGCATGCATGCCCGGACATCAGGTAAGGCCACTATTCATTGCTACACTATCATATTGGGATTTGAACATGTTTCATTGTTGTCCTTTGCATCCAGAGGTTGTTGCTCAAGTGTGAGCAGGGGTTTGGGATAGTGTAGCCAAGGTTGTGCTAGATTGTGGACTTGTGGGGTATTGCGGTAACCGCGGACAGTAGGCGGTTGACCAGATGTTTATCCTTGCATCAGATTGGGGTTGAGTTTGGTTTATTTATTGCATCAGTTGGGGATTGGGTTCCTGTAGTGGATGGAGTATTCCCACTTTGATCATAGTCATGATCCAGTCCTGCTATATTGAGACATGTGCTACAGAGATACTTGTGATACTGATAACAGAGATATTTTACTCGTGTGGGTCGCTCCCCTCGAGTGCCGCTCCGGAGTAGGCTTAGGACCGAGCCGTGTGCCGGTCGATTGGATATTATGGGATCGTGCCGTGTGCCGATCAGATACTGGTTCTTGAGCAGGCAATACCGATCGTGTATCGGTTGCTAGATTGGGTTTATTTGGTCAGATACTATTTCCGATGCATGCATACAGTTTTGACAGCATAATAGTGATAGTTTTCCTGTTTCAGCATCTTTTGTATCTACCACTTCCCCTTTTCCCTTTTGCCTCTAGTAGTCCTAGTGGGTGCGTCAGAGTTGAGGTTTTTACCCACTAGGGGAGGCTGCTGGTTTATCTGGTAGTTCTCACCCCCATTATTGTTTTCTGTTTCTTTCTTCTCCTTTATTTTGCAGAGTCATCTGCGGGAGCTGCTAGGCCATCGGCAGCTGATCGAGGTAAGGGGATCGCGGAATAGATCTCCTGGGAGACTGAGAGCTGTAGATAGACGTTGTACCCCCACTCAGACTGTGAGATTCTCCTTTTATTTTGGGTCTGGCTTCCGCCAGCGGGTTGTATTATTTTAGTGAGCTGGGAGATTATTGTACATATTACAGTGGTACTTGTAGTTCCAGTCTGAGATACTATGTGGTTCTTCTATTTCAGCTCTGTATTATGCTCTTTTATTGCGCATTTAATATTTGAGCAGGTTACCAGCGCTTCGTGTACGCGGGAAATCCCATGTGCACGGCGGATCTGTAGACGGGCCCGGGTCCTGATTTGCACCCGGGGCGTGACATATGGTATGGTTTTCATCTGTTCAATTTCTAATTGGTTCTTGGAACACTGAAAAGCATTAAGCTTATCCCCTTTCTGAACAGGAGCAACACTCGGTTTACAATTATGCATTTCAAAATTTTCCAAAACTTTCTTTATGTAGGTCTTTTGAGATAGACCGAGTAAACCTTTATGTCTATCTCTTTTAATTTCAATACCAAGAACATATGAGGCCTCACCTAAATCTTTCATTTCAAATTTTTGGAAAAGAAATTCTTTAGTGTCATGCAATAGTCTGAGATCATTACTGGCAAGCAAAATATCATCAACATAAAGGACTAAGAAAATTATTTTACTCCCACTAACCTTTAGATATATACATTGATCAACAATATTTTCTTTAAAACCAAAGGTTAAAACGGTTTGTTTAAACTTTAAGTACCATTGTCGGGAGGCATGTTTTAGTCCATATATTAATTTCTTTAATTTGCATACCAAGTGTAGTGGTCCAGAATCCCATGCAACCTTTTCTGGTGAATTCATTGTTTGGAACACCTATTGTTGGTGTGTCTGGCCCATAGTGCATCAAAGGGATGCCCCAGATAGACCCTGTGTGAGATCTTTTGCTGTATTGGCATTCGGCTGCATTTGCTGAAATTTTGAAAAGGATTTAGGCCAAACAGAGGTTGAAATTGGATTCAGCACGGAAAAACGCTTGAAAACGGCTATTTGCTTGTTAAATTCTGAGTCCGGATGCCCAAAAAGGGACTCCCGGAAGTTTTTATTGGATTTCGGTGCATGGGAGGGGCCATGGACCGCCGGCTGCCACGTGGTGGCCCATGATTGGCCGGTCCGCAGCGCTCGGTCCACGGAGAGGTGCGGCTGGGTGCACGGACCCGGCGCATGGACACGTGGCGCTGCCTGATTGGCGGGCTTTTGATGCGTGGTCTATAGAATTGGCGCAGCGGTGCATGGACCGGGGCGGGGGACACGTGGCAGCCCCCGGTTGGTCGGTGCACGCGGCGCGGTCCACGAAACCCGTAGTAGGGTGCGTGGACCGGGTGCAGGGTACACGTGTCGGCACGCGATTGGTTGGCTCATCGGGCGCGGCGCAAGGGAGCGCGGGACCCCGCCTCGGGGCGCGTGCATGGCAGGCGCCGCCTGCCCGCACGTGTGACCGCGACACTGTGCAGGCCAGGTGGCACCCCGCCATTGGCGGGCGCCACCTACCCGTTTGACCGGGGGAGGCGCCACGCGGCGGCAGCACGCGCGCCCCGCACAGCTGTTCGCTGTGCGGGACACGCGTCGGCCCCCGGGAGGGCCACGTGGCCGCTCCTGGCACGCCCTGCACAGCTGTTTGCTGTGCGGGTGACGTGGCGGCTCCAGGGAGTTTCGGGCGCAACCGGGCGGTGCAGTGTTCCGCAGGTTTCGGGCGCCCGAAACCTGGTCCAGCGCCCGAAAGTTGGACCCATTCGGTATTTTTTGAAATGTTTTTGGGGCCTTTATATACAGCCCGAGCTCGCTTCAGGTGGGTTTTTTTCACTTTTTCGGGCCTTTTCTCACTGCGATTTCTTCAGAGAAGTTGTTCCTCGTGTAGTGCTGCTTCTATTTGCAGAGTTTGGGGATTTTTAAGGCACGCTTTTCGAGATTCCCATTTTCTTGGCGCGTCGCGACGTTCGTTCTTCGATGTTTCTTCCGTCGCGTTTCGGTGCACGAGCTCCCCCGGCCTACTCCGATCATCTTTTCGAGCGATTTCTTCGCCGTTGGATCCGCGACAGGTAAGGCTACAATTTTGGTATTTTCAGCCTTTCCTCATTTCGTGCTTTTCGAGGTGTTCTTCCTTGCTCACTGGAGACCTTATTTTCTGTATGGATTTTGAGGACAGCGGAGTGTTTTGAGGAGTTCTCCGCGCACGAGCATCGGATCAAGACGAGCTTGTACACTTTTTTCATCTACTCGACGCAAGGATCATCACAGTATTTTTCTTGGATTTTTCGGAGACCTCCCCGGAGGTATACATTTCTCTTTTTATTTGTACAAGAGTTTACTGTTGGATGGTTGTGAGATTTTGCGCACCGATACTGTGGAATTTGTAACTTGGCCTACGGTGCTCGGAATTGGACCCGCAGGTACCCGTTTCGAAGGTCTCGACGCAAGGATCGCTGTGGTATTTATTTCAGAATTTTTGGAGCCTTATCTGCAGGTGAAAAATTGCCATCTTTGCGGCTGAAATTTCAGGTTGTAATACTTGATTAAATTTTGGATTTAAGTGTAACTGTAAACCTTGTTTTGTACCCAGGAGAGTTTGCGGGTATTGCTAGACCCGTTGGATTTGGTGTTTGGAGATTTCTGGGTATTATCAGCTGTGGGACATCGGACTGTTCAGCCCTTCGAGGTGGGTGTTGTTGCGAATCTCTTACTTTTGACTACCCACTAGGCTTATTGGAGTGTTTTCCATGTTAGGAAGCTAATTACACCCCTTGAACAATATTTGCATGCTTATGTGAGATAGATGGGATATATGTTAGTACTTGCTTACTAATGACATTAGTGAATTAGAGTGGTAATATCACTTGAGAGATAGAAGGCTCTATTAGTAACTTTGTGGATAATATGCATGATTTACTAGTACATAGGGTACTTAGGCCATTGTGATGATTTGTTGCCAGCATGCTTTATTTCACGGACACTTGCATTTATTTTACTAAGTACAAGACAATTGCACGCTTGTTTGGACATCTAGTTAGGCCACTTTTTACTGCTGCACTATCATATTGGGAAATGACTTAGGAAAAACCATGTTTAGCTGTTCTCCTTTTTATTCAGTTGCATGTTGCTCGAGTTAGAGCAGGGGTATGGGATAGTGTAGTCGAGGCCATCGAGTCAGGATCAGATTAGACTCGATTATGGATCGTGGGGCATTGTGGCAACCGCGGACATTGGGCGGTTAGCCAGCTGTTGATTACTTTATCAAATTTGGACTTGTGGGGTGTTGCGGCGACCGCGGACATTTGGCGGTTGACCGGATGTTTTACTTATGCATCAGATTGGGTATCAGATTTCTCTAGTGGATGGAGTTTCCCACTTGTTGAGTTTTATTATACCAGATTGGGGGATCGGGGTTTCTTTTAGTGGACGGAGTTTTCCACTTTGATCATAGTTATGATCGAAGTTCTGCTATACTGAGATACTTGTTACAGAGATACTTTACTCGTGTGGGTCGCTCCCCTCGAGTGCCACTCCGGAGGTAGGCTTTTCGGACCCAGCCTTGTGTGCCGGTCTGATACTTATTTTGGGATGCGAGCCGTGCGGGCCGATCCCGCGGTTTCGAGCCTTGTGTGCAGATTCCGCTGAGCAGGCAATGCCAGTTTTACTGGTGGCACATGATTGGGTTATTTGGACAGATACTGATTTCTGATGCATTCATACAGTCATCTCTTTTGATACTGCATTTAGTGGCATACTAGTGATAGCTTTCCTTATCAGTAGCCTGTATAGCTTACTACTGTTTTCCCTTTTTGCCTCTAGTAGTCCTAGTGGGCACGTCAGAGTTTGAGGTTTTCCCACTAGGGGAGGCTACTGTTCTTTATAGTAGTTCTCACTCCCATTGTCTTTCTCTTCTTTTCCTCTCTTTGTTTTGCAGAGTCTTCTGCGGGGATTGCAGGGCCGCCTCGGGCAGATCGAGGTAAGCAGATAGCGGATTAGATAGTTCATCCACCCCGACTTCGAGCTTAGTCGTGTATCAGTTGTACCATTTCTTTTCTCAGACAGTTGTAGTTTATTTTGGGTCTGGCTCTTGCCAGCTGTTTGTACTTATTTGGTGAGCTGGAAGAGACACTTGTATTTTGAGAGTTTTATTATGCTTTTTACTTTCCAGCTGTAGTCTGAGATGTAGTAGATTTATTTTAGCTCTGTTTTATGCTCCTTTATCTATATCTCTTATATCTGAGCAGGTTACCAGCGCTTCGTGTACACGGGAAATTCTGTGTGCACGGCGGATCTGTGGACGGGCCCGGGTTCTGGTTTACACCCGGGGCGTGACACCAAGTGCTCCTTTTTCTTTTGCGAGAATCCTTCAGGTTGACTCATATATACATTTTCATGAAGATCTCCATTTTAAAAAGCAGTTTTTACATCCATCTGGTATAGCTCGAGATCGTAATGAGCAACCAGAGCCATAATCACACGGAAAGATTCCTTTCTCGATACCGGAGAGAAAGTCTCTTTATAATCAATGCATTCTTTCTGAGTAAACCCTTTTGCCACAAGACGGGCCTTGTATTTTTATGTTACCTTTGGAGTCCCATTTGATTTTATAAACACACTTGCATCCTACAGGTTTAACTCCTATAGGTAACTCAACAAGATCCCATACCTTATTGTGGTTTATGGATTCAATCTCATCTTTCATGGCATTGCACCATTCTGTTGCATTACTGCTATTTTGGCCTCGAAAAAACTAAGAGAATCATCAATGTTCTGACCATTCTAATAAAGATAGACAATATAATCGCTAAACATAGCCGGTCTTCTCTGTCTTGAGGATCTTCTTAAATCTATCTGATCATCCACTTATAAATCTTGATGTGGATTATCAATGATAGGTTCACCTTCACTTTGTGGTTCCAAAATAACTTGTTGTTCTACTAGAATTGGAACCATCAAATTATTAGGAACAATAAAGGGTATTTTCTGTACAGAATTTAAATGCTCTTGAATTTCATCAAATTCAACGAATCGAGGTTCAGAGCTCCCACTAACTGTTTCATCCTCAATAAACCGTGCCGTTTTAGTTTCTGCAATCTTTATAGGAAGTGATGGACAGTAAAACTTATACCTTTTGGACCTTTCTAAATAACCAATAAAATATCCTGAAATGGTTCGAGGATCCAATTTCTTTATTTGTAGGTCATACAATTTGGCCTCAGCTTGACAACCCCATGTATGAAAATGTCTTAAACTGGGTTTCCTACCTGTCCAAAGCTCAAAAGGAGTCTTAGTGACAACCTTAGTAGGGACCCGATTAAGAATATATAGGGCAGTTTTGAGCGCCTCACCCCACAATGATATCGGAAGTGTAGAATTACTGATCATACTCCTGACCATATCAATTAATGTGCGATTCCTTCTTTCAGCAACACCATTCTGATCAGGTGTGCCTGGCATGGTGTACTGTGAAACAATCCCGCACTGCTCTAGAAACTTAGCGAAGGGCCCAGGAACTTGGCCTTTATCTTTCTGTCTACCAAAATATTCACCACTCCTATCTGATCTGACCACTTTTGTGAGGACCTGGGTTTCCACGTCGAGACTACTGGTTGACCAGTAGCTGTTAGAGGCTTTGTGGTGCGTCGGTGGTGTTTGTGCACCAATTGGACACTAGTGTTGGACTCAGAGTGTTAAATGGATCACGAGAGTAGTCCGATGACCCCGGCGGATGCTTAGAAGTGGTTTTGCGCGCAATGGATGTTAAAATTGGGCTCAGCGCGAAGTTTGGACAAAAGAATATTTTTCCGGATGCCTTCGGCAATTTTTAGAATTGGAATTTGGCAAAACGGACATCGAAAACGGACTCATGGCGAAAAACTGTGCAAAATAGGCTATTTCTGGACATTTTGGGCTTAAAACGGTGTTTTTGGTGTTGCTGGAATGGTGGACCGGGCTCACGGCGGATGGCTCACGGCGCATGGACCGGACGGTGCAGCGCGGTGCACGGGGTGGGCGTACACCCGGTGCAGGAAGCGACGCGGGTGGCCGGTGCACGCGCGGTGCACCGCGCAGCCGTGCACCGCGCATGCACGCGCACGCGTGGCGCGCGCCCGGGCCCGCGCGTGGGCCGGGCCGTGCTACGTGGCGGGGAAACCCGTCGGTCCGACCACCCTTGCACCGGATCGGGTGCAAGGGGGGGTTGTGTGAGAGGGGAGTTGGTGTGAGGGTATGTTGCACCTTAAGCCCAAATTAGGAGCTTGTTAAGCCTATTTAAGAGGGTTTTTGGGCTGGGGTTTACTCTTTTGGACTCCACCTACCTCTTGGCTGCTAAGGAGTCCAAGATGCAGCCTTCATCTCCTTCTTTTTCATCAAGGAAACCACCATGGTTGGAGCTTGGTCCTTGCTGGTTTTGGGTTCCACTTCGTCGCGTTTTCTTCCAGGAGGTCTCCAGAAGTGTAGAAGTGGAATTCTGGGATGATTCTTGCGGGGTTCTCTTCACAACTTCAAGATCTACAACTTTGGTATTGAAGAGGATACCTAACTAGAGCTCTAAACCAGGTAAAGATAGCAATCTTTGAGACACTTGTTTTCAGTTTGAGATTTCGACCACAGGTTAGTATTTTTACTCCCCTGGGATGTACAAATGGAATTTTAAGTTGGTTTTTGTTGGTAAATTTCCAGGACTTACAGATATCCAATTTTCGTATTTTGTGGAACTTCCAATTTGGACTCTAAGTTAGGTAAATTAAGCCATCTTTGGGATTGTTGTGTACAGCTGAGATTCTGGATGTGGTTCTGAGCAATGCTCAGTGTTTTTGCTCCCTAGGGTTGAAGAAGTGGAATTTTAAGCTAATTTTTGCGGGGAATTCACCAGGACTCAGAGACCTACATCTTTAATATTGAAGGGAAAGGCTAATTCTTGCTACAAATCAGGTGAATTTCATCATCTTTGGAGCCCTTGGTTCAGTTGCAGTTTTGGACAGCATCGCAGAGTTTTAGCCGTAACTTTGCGCACCGACATCGGATCGAGGTGATTCAAAAGGAAAAATTCATCTACTTCTCGCGAGGAATCTCCTGGATTTTTCTCAGAATTTACTGAGTTGGCTTCGAAGGTGAGAACCTTTCTTCTTCCCGAGTTATTATGTGTGGAAGTTTGTACAGTTATGAATGAGGTGTTTCTCTTGCCGGATTTATATCTCAGCGTAGAAAACTCGGAATTGGACGTGCAGGTATTCGTTTCGAAGGTATCGACGCGAGGAACGCACCAGTATTTATGTTGGATTTTTCTGAGTTCTCGCTGTAGGTGAAATAATTATATCTTTGGGACTGATTTTTCAGACTGTGTGTACTTGGATATTTTAGAATAAAAGTGTAATCTTGGACCTTATTGTTGCACCCAGGAAGGTTCGCGAGTGTTCTGAACCTGTTGAAACTGAAGGAAATTAAAGATGGTGGATTCTGGATGTTTTCAGCTGTTGGGAGCCGAGGCTTTCGCAACTTGTACAGAGGATGCAATTTCAGCAGAATTGGACTGTGAGCGTCAACACACTTCACCGACTTCAGCTTTGCCTGCGGAAAGCGTTTCAGGTGGGTGCTTTATTTCCAGAACCGGTGGACGGTTCTCTAATTCTGTATGTTAGGATGCATGCATGTTTAGGGTACATGATTTATGTTGTAAGATAGGTAAGCTTGAATATAACTGCAAAAATAATATCTATGAGTACACTGAGGACTGGCATGGTTTGAATGCTAATATTGAAAAATAGTGTAAGCTTACCTAGGTTAATGTTACCTTATGAAGATCATGTTACATGCCATATTAGCACATAGCCTTTCAGGTGGGTGGTTAGGCATTGGGACAGGATTTTATAGCTACGTGCGGATTTGTACTCTGAGGAGTTATGATCAGCTATAGGCATGGGGTTTACTCTCTTATTTCTTTCTTGAGAACAATGCATGCTTGTATGGCCACTATTAATACTACACTATTATATGGAAATTGACTTAGGAGAAAACCTGTTTTGTTACATTTTCTCTGGACACTTAGATACAGGGGACACTATGGTCAAGTTAGAGCAGGAACTAGAATAGTGTAGTCGGATAGTGGGAAGTGAGGACAGACAGGTTGAGGACGGGGGGATTAGCGGCAACCGCGGATTTTGGGCGGTTGACCGGACTGTTCTATTACATCAGATTTGAGGGATAGTGGGATCGGGACTTCTCTAGTAGATGGGTTTATCCTACTTAGTTAGAGTCTTGATCCAGCTTTTCTGTACCAGGTTACTGGTGGCTACTTATTCTACTCGTGTGGGTCGCTCCCCTCGAGTGCCACTCCGGAGTGTGTGATTACTTATGACCGTGCCGGTCAGGAGCCGGTCTGTTGCCTAGGGATGGGACTGTGCCGGTCAGGAGCCAGTCTATCGCCCTAGGGGTGGGACTGTGTCGGTCAGGAACCAGTCTGCACCCCACAGTTAGGTTGTGAGTCAGCAGATATAGCAGGCAGTACCGGATTTTATATCGGTTTATTTGACTGGGTTTAGTCGGTCTATTACTCCTATTGTTACACTCGTGTCAGGGGGACCGAGTGGAGTCTAGTAGCTGTGTTGAGGCCAGTGCTAGTGTTGTTGGGAACCGTTTGGGGATTGACGGTGGTCCCGATGTTGTTGAGAGTTGTTGACCGTTGTACAAGAGGCTTGATGATCATGAGTTATTCGTTCTGAGAGAGAGCGTGGATTTTGACTATAGCCTGCAGGTGCCACTACTCGATAGCGAGTTAGTCCGTTTGGACGCCCTACGTAATCCCTGCCGTCAGCGGGAGGTGGTTGTAGGTGGGCGCAGGTTTGACTGGACCCGGTATGGCCGTTCGCTCGATTGGGTCGATTGAGCACCTCGTGTGCGAGGGTTGCATATCTTTGCTAGAGTTTCTTCCCATTTGAGCATTTAAATAGAGGCTTGGTAGCTGTCGATAGTCTCCAGCTTTTCTATTACAGTCTTTACTGTTTTGGTTATCTTTTGCCTCTAGTGGACTTAGTGGGCAGATCGTCGGGCCTGGTGGCGGTACCCACTGAGGACTCCCTTTTCTAGGTGTAGTTCTCACACCCGTTGGGGGTTTTTCCCCCTCCCCTTCTTTTCTCCCCTTTGTTTTGCAGAGTCTTCGCTGGTGTTGCTGATTCTGCGGTGGTCGATCGAGGCGAGGGAGTCGCGTGCTAGATCCCTACCCGTTCGCTGGAGAGTAGCGGTACCCCGTTAGAGGAGGTCTACTGCAGACTAGTTGTTATTTTTCCAGTTTTGAGAGACTGATGTAGTGAGAATATTTTATGTATAGAGAGACTGTACACTGTTGTATTTATCGGAGATATCTCCCTGTTGAGTTTGAGCTTTGTATATGAGGATATTATATCGCTATCATTTTGGGAGACAGACTTATTGTATTATTGCCAGTTGTACAGTGACTGATTTTAGTTTTATAGCAGGTTTTTATTTATAGCTCTGATATTTTGTTTAGCTGTGATACTTCTCTTGCAGGTAGGACGCTTCGCCTATGCAGGTTGGCATAGGTGGCGGATCTGTTGGCGAGCCCGGGTCGCAGTTTCGACCTCGGGGCGTGACAACTTTTATCTTTCTCTCAAGTTGATTCTCTACTTCAGCCTTATATGCCTTAAAAGATTTCTCTTTAAGCAAGTAAAGATAGCCATATTGAGAGTAGTTATCAGTAAATGTGATAAAATATTTATGGCCAGTAAACGTAAAAGGGAGAGGTCCGCATATATCCGTATGAATCAGCTCTAATGTTCCATCACACCTTTTGGCACCTTTAGAGAGGAGGTTTTGGTCTGCTTTCCCTTTATGCAGTCCACACACGTTCAAAAATCAGAGAAGTCAAGATTATCTAAAATTCTTTCTTTAATTAATCTTTGGATTATCTGTTTCGATATGTGTCCCAACCTCCTATGCCATAACATGGATGACTTTTTATTATTAATGCCACGTTTTGATCCAACATTTTCGTGCATGGTAAGAAGGATTTCACTATACGAATGATCTAAAGATACTTTATATAGATTATTTTCCAAAACACCGGAGCCAACTATCTCAGATTTGTAGAATAACGAAAAAACTTTATTATCAAAATTGAAACTATATCCCAAACCAACAAGTTTCGAAATAGAAATTAAATTCTTTGAAAAATTTGGAACATAAAAAGTATCACTTAGATCCAAAACATAACCACCAGAAAGAACTAATCTAAATGTTCCTACAAATTTAACTTTAGTTGGATTTCCTTCAGCAGTATAGATAGTGGCTTTATCTTTATTGGGTTTCCTGTGGTTTAGAAATCCCTGCACGAAATTTGCCACATGGCATGTGGCACCAGAGTCAATCCACAAAGTATTAGATGGAACAGAAACTAAATGTGTGATGACCCGGATCTTCATTGGGGGATTATGGCTTGATCAATGGCTTCTGGAGGACTATCTTGGGAGATGGGAGTGTTTGGGTGTGTATCGGACTCAAGAAATGGACTCAGTGCGTTGAATGGATCCCGAGTGTATTCTGATATCCCCGTCAAATTTTGGAAGGAGCTTTGTGCAAAACGGAAGCCGTATTTGGATTCAGCGCCGAAAAACGATAAAAAATGGCTATTTACTTGTATGTTTCTGAGTCCGGACGCCCAAAACGGGCCTATTTTAAGTGGGCCGGTCCACGGGACCAAGCAGGTGCACCGGGCGCAGGCAACTTTTGCCCCGCCACGTGTCGGGCCGCGATTGGCCCGACACGGGCGCGTGGGGCGCGCTGGTTGGGCGGCCCGCGTGCGCTCGCGGGCGGGCGGCCACGCACCGCCGCGCGATTGGCGCGCGCGAGGCCAACTGCGTTGCGCCATGTGGCGCAACGCGGGGCGGCGAATCGCGGACACTCGTGCGCGATTGCTGCCGCGTGTCCCGCGCTGCCGCGCTCTCTCGGCCGCCAGCTGTGAGTACCCTATTTTGTCCCCAGAACCCTTTTGACAGAGGGACTTTTGGCCTATAAATAGCCCATTCTCCACCAATTTTGGAATTTTCCATTCTGGCCAAATTCCCTAATTTTTCCAGAGCATCCCCATCTCCTTCTTCTTCTTCTCCTTCACCAGTTTTCGGATTTGGGGTGTGCTGTGGGTGCCCGTAGCTGTGCAAGTGGTGGATGAACCCTTTGAAGTTGATTTCAACCATTTTCGTCGCATTTCAGTGCAGGAGCTCCACAGAGCTCATTCCTTGGGATTTTGGCTAACTTTTGGTTCTGTATCTTCACAAGAGGTAGATCTACAACTTTGGTATTCAACACTTTGGCTAAATCTTGAGTTTTATTGAAGTTTTTAAGCCATATTTGGGACCCTTGTGCACAGCCTGAGATTTTGGATAGTGCTCAGTGTTTTCCCTCCCCTGGACAGTAGGAATGGAATTTTGAGATGATCTTTATGGGGAAATCTTCAGGACTCGAAGATCTACAACTTTGGTATGTATCACTTTACCTAGATTTGAATATTTCTGGGAGTTTATTAGCCATCTTTGAAGAACTTGTGCACAGCCTAAGATTTTGAACTGAGCTTAATATTTTCCCTCCCCTTTTTCTGGTTTTTCCCGAGTTTTAGAGAGAGAAACTGAGGAAGTGGCCTCAAGTGAACTTGTTCCCCTCTCTGTCCTACATCTCTCCAGGAAGTTTCAAAATTTTTGGAGTTTCCGACAGCGAGTTCTCTGCGACGCGGCGTGCTTCGATGATTTCCATTTTCTGGCCCGTTTCCGTCGCAGTTCAGTCAAAAATTTCCCGAGCGCCAACCAGAAGGAATTTTTGGGCGATTTCTACGACAGCGTGTTCCTAAGAGGTAAGGCTTCGATTTTTGTGTTGATCACTTTTCTCTATTTCGCACTTTTGGCATGGTTCTCGAGGCACCTTTGACCCCCCTTTTTCTGTGATGAATTCTGGATAGCACTGGCTTGTTCGATTTATATCTCGGCCTAGGAGTATCGGATAAAGTACTCGATTTTGATCTACTCGCCGCATGGAACGCGACCATATTTTTATCGGATTTTTCTGAGGATGATTCGAAGGTGATAATTAAGCTTTCCCTGGACTGTTTGCCACAGGATTTTGGTTGTGTGGGGTTGCGGCTTACCGCGGTGTTTTATTTGTAACTTGACCTACAGGTATCGGATCAGAACGTGCGAGTACTCGTTTCGATCGGCTCGACGCGACGATCGCAGCAGTTATTTTTTTCAGATTTTTCTGAGTTCATCTCACAGGTGAAATTTAGCCATTTTCGGGATTGATTATTGGACAGCGGGTTATTGTGCTTTTTGGATTAATTGTACGCCGTTTGGATTACCGTGCAGTGTGCCGTGTTTACCCGAAGTGAGGGCGTATTTGGGCTGTGCTTCGCGTGCTCTGCGAATCGAGGTGGGTGGTTGTTGCATACTTCTACTTCTGACTTGCTCACTAAGTTTATTAGAGAAGCCCTCTATTGGACATATTGATTGATTACCATGCATGATTAAATGATATCAATGTGAGCCTATCATTTGAGATTAATTTTGTGGATATAGCATATTGGAAATATTATTGGGATAATATTGTTGTGGAAACATGATTACGGGGATATTTTTAATAGTGATAATTAACATGCCATATTAGCACATAGATTTTATGAAAGTTGGTTAAATGGATTAACTATTGGGACATGATGACATATCTATGTGCGGGTACCACTTTGGAATTTATTATGGATCAGGGATTATATACATGTATAGTTGGCTGATGATTTTAGCATGATGGTTATATCTATGTGGATTTACTATTTGATACACATGTGGAACTGTTATTTGATATTCTCTCCTTCATCTTGCATGAGGATTTTTGCATGCTTGTATGGGCATCTAGATAGGCCACTATTTATTGCTACACTATCATATTGGGATTTGACTTAGGAGAAACCATGATTGTTTCCTTTTTCCTTCTTATTTAGACTTTTGAGTCATATTGCTCGGGTTCGAGCAGGGGTTTGGGATAGTGTAGCCGAGACATTAGGGTCGGAGATAGGATGTACTTGATGTTGGATTTGTGGGTTATTGCGGCAACCGCGGATAGTAGGCGGTTGACCGGATATTGATTATTTTACCCGATTGTGGATTGTGGGTTATTGTGGTAACCGCGGACATTAGGCGGTTAGCCAGATGTTGATTACTTTATTAGATTTTGGTCTTGTGGGGTGTTGCGGCGACTGCGGACATTGGGCGGTTGACCGGATGTTTACTCATGCATCAGATTGGGTATCAGATTTCTCTAGTGGATGGTGTTTCCCACTTATTGAGTACTATTGCATCAGATCGGGGTTTCATTAGTGGACGGAGTTTCCCACTTTGATCATAGTCTTGATCCAGTCCTGCTATATTGAGATATGTGTGACAGAGTTACTTTACTCGTGTGGGTCGCTCCCCTCGAGTGCCACTCCGGAGTAGGCTTTAGACCGTGATGGGTACCGGTTCATCTGATTGGGATTTCGAGCCTTGTGTGCTGGTCCCTTGGGATTTCGAGCCTTGTGTTCTGGTCCCCTACTGAGTTCTTGAGTTCGACAGTAGAGCAGGCAGCACCAATTTTACTGGTGGCTAGATTGGGTTTATTTGGTCAAATACTGTTTCCTGATGCATTCATACAATCATTTCTTTCGGTATTGCATTTAGAGGCATGCTAGTGGTGGTTTTCCCTTTTTCAGTAGTTCTGTTTACAACTTTACCACTTATCCTTTTTCTTGCTTCTAGTAGACTTAGTGGGTACGCCGGAGTTTAAGGCTTTACCCACAGGGGGAGGCTACTGGTTTACTAGTGGTTCTCACCCCCATTGTTGTTTCCCTCTTTTCTTCCTCCTGTTTTGCAGAGTCTTCTGCGGGAGTTGCTGATCTTTCGGTCGTTGTTCGAGGCGAGGGAGTCACGAGCTAGATCCTTACCCCCCGAGGAGTGTAGCTGTATCCCCTGGTTGGAGATTTCTTGTAGTTGTCAGCTGGTTTTTATTGTTTATGTTGAGAGGGATCTTGTGTATTTGGAGAGACTGATGTACTATAGTTTTAGTTTATCTTCCTTTTATAGTTGAGAGATGTTGTACTGAGGATATTGTATGATGATTATCTGTATTTGAGGAGATGGATGTTGTACTTTATTTCGTGTTGTACAGTGATTGGATTTTATTTTACAGCATTTTATTTTCGCTCTGATATTTGCGTAGCTATAGTACTATCTTTTGCAGGTTAGATGCTTCGCCTATGCGGGATTTTGCATAGGTGGCGGATCTGTTGGCGAGCCCGGGTCGCAGTTTCGACCCCAGGGCGTGACAGATTAGGTTGGTATCAGAGCTTAGGGATAGGTCAGTTGGGACTGTAGAAGCCCTAGGCTTGTGGTTGGAACCTTGGATGACTTCGTGAGAGTCATGATTTTTAGCGAGAGTCCTGATTGAGTCTTATACCTCTCCTAAGTGACGGGACGAGTGATTGGCATGTTTATTCTCCTAAGCAATTACGTTGGCTGCAGACAACATAATGCGGTGGAACGGTTGACATGCTGTAGACTTTCGCCGGATTGGGTCGAGTTTTGTTTTGTGCTGTGGTGCAGTTGGTCGTGGTGAGCGGTGTCTCCCCGACGCGTTGTGCGGATTGGTGTGCACTCGTCGCAGCAGTTGAGGCTGAGCGGATCATTTTGGGTCGGATACTCGGATTGAGGTCAGAGAACTCCGGACCAAGATGACAGGATTGTCAGAGGCTTATCAGCGGCAGAGTGAGCAGCTGGTCTGGGTGACACAGTTGTCGGAGCAGTAGGCAGCCCGACAGTGCTTTTCTCCTGAGATCACCTGGTTGCAGTATCCTCAGCGGTAGTGATTTCTGTGGCGCCGATGGAGCGAGTGGCCCCCTCCGTGCCAATATTTAGTGCCAAGGCACCGAGGCGGTGTGGATAGCTGACAGCTGACGAGCTGTGGGACATCATCGATCGATGGAGCCAGTTTTGGTAGATGAACCACCCCGATTCGCGGAATTGAGTTGGAGCCATTGGAGGCAGAATCATGGTTGGTGGTGATGGAGAGACTACTCGAGAGCCTCCCTGGGCCAGAGGTTTTATGCAGTTGTTGAACTGCGCGCTCCAGGTTTCGAGGGACGAGGCACATAGGATATGTGTGACTGGGAGTGGATTGCGCCAGGATACCTTTCAGTTTATTCGGTTCGTCCTATACAGATTTTGGAGGCCGCGACCTAGTAGGCGTTGTTTATGGAGCGTGGCGTTGTGGTTCCTTTGGATAGGGATCTACCGCTAGAGGCGAGTTCTGGATGGAGGCGCTTGGCACTAGGTGATGGAGGACAGATCGGCTGGCAGAGGCATCTTCGATTTCCTTCTCTAGGGTCGTGGATTTCTGAGACATTAGGGGTCGGGTGGACCCCGATGGCAGCATCAACATCTATATCAGAGTAGCGCAGCGGTAGCGTGGATTTGTTGTCTGCGGAGGACCATATTCGTCGCCTCAGTGTGATCAGAGGCAGAGATCGTGCTCTCTATGTGGGTAGTTTTGATATTTTCAGGCAGACTAAGCGACGACCACCTACATCGAGCGGATGAGACTGTGCTGCCTGGGTGGAGGGCGCCAAGGCAGTGGATCGGGTCGTCGCAGGTGGGATTCCATCACAGCAGCCGGAGTTAGAACACTCTGCATTCCTGCATGGACTAGAGGCAGAGTGGTTACCACGTGCACTAGAGGTACAGGTTTCGGTTGGTGTGGTGCATGTGGAGGAGGCTTGTGGATCATGTCCAGTGCAGTTGAGACCTCGAGTTGTATCGGCAGACTTATTGGTATTTGTGTCGGTTCGGTGTTTTGACCCAGTGCTTGGGATTGGTTGGCACAGTGCCACATGATGTTTGACTGCGGAGAGAGATGGCTATGACCTTCTGCGAGGCAGACAATAGAGGCTTGTTTGTTGAGACAATGAGAGCACACAGGTTGCAGCGACAGTGCGAGAGGTGCCTACGGCGGCACCGGGACTCAAGGATATTCTTGTTGCCCGTGAGATCCTGGGTGTGATTCCACCTGAGTTGATAATGATACCGCCGATGAGGGAGATTGAGATTGCGACTGACGTGGTTATGGGAACCGCGCCAACCTCGACAGCACCTCATTGGATATCACCTGTAGAGCTGAGAGAGCTGATGGTGCAGTTGCAGGATCTGATGGATCGAGGGTCTGTTCGACCTAGTGCCACCCCGTTGATACACGGTGGTGATGCCACATCGTTGATACACGGTGGTGATGCCACGTCGTTGATACACGGCAGTGAGGGTTCTTGTGTGGTGACCGCAGGCAAGTCCTGGTATTATTTAGGACCTTTTGATGGAGTTATACTTCGGCAGTTGTTTGCTTAGGATGCATGTATCTTTTTGGAATCATACAGCTGAGTGTTTCGCCAAGATGGTGTTCAGTACACGGTAGGGGCATTATGAGTACAGTGAAGCCAGATGGAATGACTAATGCCCTATCACCTTTAAGATTTGAGGAATTGTGTGTTCCAGCTGCGCTTGGAAGGATTATTGGCGATATTCTCTCGGGATATTTTGATTTTACCCCCTCCTTGTGTGATTTAGAGCTTGTGGAGCACTTGTAGATGGTGTGACAAGGTCTGTGAGGAAGAAGCTATATGCCAAGTTGTTGTGGTACAAGTTTTAGCTTCGAGAGCATGTCTCCTTGGATTACATATTCTAGCCATGGGGGCGGCGGTGGAAATCTGACTAAAATGGATGCTATTCGAGACTGGCCTAGACCGACGGGTATTGTTGAGGTGAGGAGCTTTTGGACCGGATAGTGCCAGTAGAGCTTGACGAATGGGTGATGAGACTGATACCAGCGCCGATTTTAGCATCGCCAGTGATGGGAGATGGATTTGCGAGATACAGTGATGCCCCCCATAGTGGCTATGGAGTTACAGTTGGATTATTGATGAGCATCCAGTATCACCCCGACAAGGCCACTGTGGTGGCGGATACCTGGAGCAGGAGAGCTGTTTGGGGTTGAGTTTAATGATTTCGTAGCTGGCGCTGTGTGGGACCGTTGAGGTGACCAGGACTTGAGGATGTGTCCCTGGGGGTTCCTTTTGATGGTAGACTGCGGTGGAGCAGTCCACTCGGATGGTTAGGATTTAAGAGTGATCGAGTGAGGACCCCGGCTTGTTAAGGCTTCTTCCCTTCTTGGATGATCGCGTGGGGGTGTTTTGGGTTGCACTGGTCGAGTTGGCACCAGGGTATGGTGTTGGTGTGTGTTGTACTGTTCTTCTTCCCTTTTCCCCAGCCTTTTGTTGGAGTCCCTGAGGTTTTTTTTTCCACGTCTCAGCACGGGGGTGATGTGCTTTTGGATCCCTCGCCCATGTTTGACTCGCTCCATTTGAGATCTGTGAATGTTTGGAGTACGAGGGACGCCCGTTGCGAATTCTGGCTCGTGAGATGAGAGAACTGCACAATCGGGCCATGCCGTACTGGTTGTTGTTATTATTGTTGAGGAGTAATCACGGGGAGTGAGTAGTGACTTGGGAGCTGGAGACGGTGTTGATGGATAGCTACCTTCTTGTGTTTGAGACTTCTTTTAAGTTGTTTTAGTTTCGAGGACGAAACTTTCTTTTAGTGGAGGAGGATGTGATGACCCGGGTCTTTATTGGGGGATTATCGCTTGATTATGAGCATAAATTATATGACATCACAACACCTCCTTTGGGAGCAGAATTATGAGCATAAATATTTTTCTTTCTTTCTTTATGCATATACTTTATATGACATCATAACCCCTCCTTTGGGAGCAGAGTTACGAGCATAAATATGCAATTTCTTTATCAGAAATTAATTTAGACTTTCTGTAGATCGTGATAATTTCAAGTTTTCCATATGAAGAAATTGTCAGCTTTGGCCAGGCAAATTTCTCCAAACGAGTTACAAGAAAATTACCATTTTACACCACTCATATACCTTTATGTCTAGAATCATACTAAACAAAAACAATAGGGTGCAATTTCTACATGCACTTCTTTAAAGCGATTAATTCACTATTTTTTCTGAACGAGGCCGCTTTGGCTTGCACCCAAACAGTTGAAACAATAAATTAATTTGACTTAGTGCCGTATAATTAACATGAAAATTATCCAAAGGAACGCTACTTTAAAGTAAATTAATTTATTATTCTTTAGTTAGGGCCGCTTTGGCTTGCACCTAATTAATCGAAATAATAAATTAATTTAACTTAGCATCTAGATTTAAATAATCTAACAATAATTATGATTATTTAATTTTTATGTTATGACTGATCAAAATAACACTTTATGATATACATAAGTATAGATGCAATAATTTAAAATATAATATTGCAATCATAAAATTTATGTATATCCTTATATCACCATAAATATTTGATAAATGAATTTATGATAAATTAATATTGAATGCAAAATTTAAATCCTTATGTGAATGGATTCTTTATGTTCACAATACTTTATTAATTCATGAATCGAAATAAGATGAATTAATAAACTTAATAATTAGAAGTAATTTTTTTTTTAATGAATTCGGAACAGATAAATAGGTTTAAATAATAACGGATTAGAGACCAATAAAAGAAAAATAGCCACAATCGTACGAATTACATTGTCTCGGATCCAAAAGAGGCACAAACCAAAAATTTATTTTTCTTCAATTAACTGGATTTCATTCAAACAATCCATAAAATCCCAAAACAATGACAAGCCATGCTGATGCAATAGTGTCGTACTGTAAGGTCACACATAAACAAAACCGAGTGGCCTTATGACGTCTTTTTCAAAATTAGGAAGCTAAGAAATAACGAGATCCAAATTAAAAAAAATTTGATGGTGTTAAAGAAAAAACAAAGCACATAAAAAACAACAAGATGGAAATGAACAAATCGTACGACGTGGCAATATTTCAAGAAAAACTTGACTATATATAATTAGATTCAAAGTCTAAAATCTGTTTTAAAAATAAATTCATCATTATTCAATTCAATTTAATAAAGCATACAATATTAAATTTATCTAACTGGCTCCGATACCAATTGATGGAATTTATATGGTATAAAATAAAATCGAATACATACCAATATCGAGGATCATAAATAAAACTGTAAAATAACTTACAGAGTGCCATTGAGAAGAAATTCTTGATTAAACAGCGGAAACAAGAAATTCGGTTGCAATACTAAACAGTACCGACCGAACTAGATAATCTGATTTCTCCTCCTTTCTCAGGCACTATTCCGTATGGTGTGGATTTAATGGATAATCCTACCAGAATGCACACGAGTAGGTGGCAGGACCAGTACCCCTTTATATAGATTCCAGATCGACTTCCCATCAAAGTTTGATTAGGATTCTATTTAATTTAAATGGATGGGAAAGGGATAAGATATACTATATCAAGTAATTCTATATCTTTTAGGATTGACCTTATCTATAGTAAATCCAAATTTAAATATAATTAATTAGGCCACATATATGGAAATCCTAACAGATTCAACTATAAAAGACTCACAATTAATACACAATTCAACAATTTTTCAACTAATTCAAAGGTGAAAAGTTATTCTCATTATTCTTTGAAAACAACTATTCTACATTTGTAATTTATAATGAACTGCAAACTACATTTGTAATTTCTTTGAAAACCGTCTTCTTCTTCTAATCATATAATGAACTGCATTATATTTTTAACTACAAAATGACTGAAAAAGGAAATTGCTTATCTTTTTCTTTTGTGCTGTAATTGTAATTTATAAATGTTAAAATATATTTATAAAAAATGCGCACACTAAGAACAGGAGAAAATAAGAAACCAACCATCTCAGCAAGGAAAAGAAAGTATTCAAAAGTTTATTTGACAGTAAGAAGAATAAAGGAGAAAAAGCGATAACGAACCTTTCCTGACACAACGGTGCCGATGATTAACCAAACTCGAATGCTCACATCCGGTCTATCTGATAATACCTGCTGACTCTCTTCCTTGATCTGAATTGCAGCTCTCTGCGACTGGAACTGCTATGATACCAGTTGTAATCATTGATCAGGTCCACATGGTCCATGATTATAGAAAGAAAATGAATTTCACTGAATTAAAATGGCAATCATGATGATCTGAGAGTAATTACTTGAGTCAAACCTTTCCTGAGACAATGGTATTGATGATGAAGCAAGTTCGAATGCTCAGATTTGGTCCATCTCAATAGTCATGATCCAGCGTAATCACTATGAGAGTAGAAGAAGATGATGAAGAAGAAGAAGAAATAAGAAGAAAATTAAATCCGTATTTTCATAACCAATTAAGTTTTAGTTCTAAAAAATTCTAGAACACCAAAAATATTTCATACTAACTTGGCAAATTATAGAAACATTAATCGACGAAGACCATAGCAACAGTCAGCCCATTGTATTCTCACAATTATAGACAGCAGCCACTGAGATTTATAGCAACTTACCAAGCTAACAAAAAAGTTTATAAATGGTCGATTACATAGAAGATCCAACTTCGAAGGCGATGGAAAAAGGGAATTGCATGTTAAAAAGGGAATAGCAACTTACCAACCGTCTTCTTCTTCTAATCATATAATGTCACGCCCCGAGATTCAAAAGTGGGTCTAAATTATTTTTTTTTTTATCAGAGTTTAAAATCTTGATTTCTCCAAGGCGTGAACAGACCGCCACACATATAGACAAGTCTCTGTACAACAAACAGAGCCTTCCCTATATGTGCTCAGCTAACAAAAATAGTCCATCAGAGTAGATACGAAATAGCTATACTAAATAAGTTCTACTCTATTACAACCACTAGGTTCATAAGTTAATACATCCAGTTCTCAAAATGGAAATACAGTTGCAATGTTTTACTAAATCAAAAGGGGTACATCCTACCAGGGATAAATCTACCACGCGTCCTCACACAGAACGTCCAAAGGTCCCCGCACCCGAAGGACCTGAAAAACAGTCACCCGAGGGTGTGAGACACACCGGAGTGTATCCCAGTGGGCACGACGGGCCGGGAAATAGCAAGCCGTACCTACTGGATACAATAATAAGCGGATAGCAAAGTAGGATATACTGCAACTGAAAGGTATAATTCAAATATGTACCATTAATCATGGATTAATCAACAGAGCAATGTAATCATATATAAGGCTGATCATGCCATAACTGATAATCTGACAAGTAGGAATAAATATGTTATAGCTGACAAGCAGGAAATAGTCATACTATCACTAATAATCTGGCGAGCAGAGAATGATCATACTATAACTGATAATCTGACAAGCAGGAAATGATCATGCTAAAACTGTTAATATAATAAGCAGAGAATGATCATACTATAACTAATAATCTGACAAGCAGGAAATGATCAAACATAGATCAATAGAACATGGTATGCATCTATAACACAATCATACTATGCATGATAAATCTATATCAGATATGAAAATGCAGGTAATCAAACAAGCAGGAATATCAAGAAGGTGCATCAAAGGTAGCACCACGAATATACCCAATCAAATGCCACTGTTGGCCACAAGGGCCTCAGGCTAAACTGCCATGGAGCATAATGACCTCAGGCTAAACCACTATTGGTCATCGGGGCCTCAGGCCTAAAGCCACTTTTGGACACCCAGCAAGCTATCATAACCCCCACAGGGCTCACGGGTCAATCAGACCTCTCTACCGGTAAAGAACACCGTGACGGTGGCCAAATCGTCGGTGTGCGCGACTGAAAGCGGGCTCAACACGGCGATCATAATGCTGATGCTCAAACCATGGTCCACTGACCATATAGACGGCAAGAAGTCGAGGAAAATCCCCACCGGGATACAAGTATAACATGCCACATACTGAAGTAGTATCTCCTATTCTAAATATGAAATGAAGAATAGAGACAGGTATAGAACTATGCTAGTGACCAATCAAGCATGGCATGTGTCCAGAAAAATGCATATCTACTGCTGAAGAAAGCATGATATATCTCAATAGGGTAATCAACAATTACTGGAACGTAAGCATGATGTATAACTACTGCTGGAAATCAAGGCATAATAAAAGCTCATCTGTGGGATTAAGGCTATGCAGATGTAAGGATTTGTGCTGATATGCAAGCAAGTAGTAAGAGCAGGTATAAACTCAATAGCAATCATAATGCTAAATCTCAATCCACGGTCGGTAGACCGGACAGTCGGCGAGAAGCCGAGGGAATCCCCATCGGGATATCGATACTGATGCAAATCATGCCAGGTACTAGAACTCCTATTCTAAACATGCAGTGAAGAATAGAGTATAACAAAAGGCTCATCAGTATAATTAAGCAATATAGCTGTAATGACTGAATGCTGGAATGAAAGCATATAGTAAGGATAAAGCATAGGTTCAGGGCTACACCAAGAACAGGGGTCCGACCTACCACGGCACCCAGTAGGGCCGACCTGATAAAACGCGGACCGAAGATAAACCCACCTGTATATAGGAGGAACAACGACTCCACCAGAAGGTAGACGGTCGCGATAACCACAAGACGGATCACGGGCTGGCTCCTGATGACTGGGGCCTACAACAACACCAGGTGACAACTCAAGATCTACCAATCCTCAAAGTGCAACTAGCGCGTATCGACCATTTCGTCGATTAACGCAATATTAAGCATATTTAGCCTTTCAAGGACCCCGAGAAACCCACCGAAAGGTCAACAATGTTTTAGAGCATTCATCTAACTTTTCCATATTGTTACAATTGCAGCAAGCCCCTCGGGTTTATTCAGAATGTGTAATATCTACTTTATAAACCCCGTTTTAGCTCGTTCTCTTAAACGGAGAATCATTTTTACGAACCGTCACCTCCAGTAGGCGACATTCGACTTGCTGAACACCGTGCTCACCCATTTGTGGCAGCACGATACCCGAGGAAAACTTCGGGCCATGAATTACTTCTCTAACCTAGCCGAAACGCATTTTCGTTTCTTTGGCTCATCAAAACCCAAAATAAACGCGAGCATCGCATCCAGTGACCCCAAATTAGCTAGGAGTACACTGCTGCAACATTTCAAACAGACCCAAACACTGTTTTTAAGCAATTATTGTATTTGAGCTTGGTTTTAACACAACTTTGAATCTATACATTTTCAGACAAAACTTCCTGAATCAACTAGTCTCTGGACAGTGCCAGGACCCCAGGGCTTGCCCTAGATGCAGCCCAGGTCTGCTGGTTCAACCAAAACCAAGACCTTGCACACACACAAGTTCGCAATGCACCAAACATTTGTCCACACAGATCAAGCTTGATCTGAAGTGAGCATCAAGCTCAGGGGACATTTCTAAGCAACTTTGATATTCAACTCGAAGCCTGAATCCATCTCTTTCTTCTCTGTGGCATTTCCACAAACACCTGATGTGCACAATTTAACACTACACACACAAGCACAAGTCCCAGGTTGTTCTCAGCAACCACTGCACCATTTCTCTTCCAACTTGGAAGGAAATGTTTCTGAGGGTTCAAGCTTCTTCTCCTGCAAGCCTGGGCCATGCTTGCTGCACTGGTTAGCCGTGGCTTGAGGTTGAAGATGAAGTCCCATGCTTTGAAAATCGTGGCCAATCAACCAGGGAGTCTAGGGCTCAACTACTTGATCAAAATGCTACTATACATCACAATTAACTTACCTGGACCCGTGCCCGGTGACAGGGCATGGCGGTGGCGGCGGTGGAGCAAAGCTCCATTTCGAGCTTCACCCCGTTAATGGCGGATTTTGATAGAAGCATTTTGAAGCCCTCCCACATGGATGGATATGTTCCTCTGGTCCATACAAAGCTTCCCGACCAACTCTCCCCGGCCGGAGTTGGCCGGAGCGCCGGCGGCCGCAACATGACTTCATTTCGGGTCATCCATGGCCGCCACCATTTCGGGTTGCATGGTTGCCATGCAAAAGCATGGGCGCACTCCTCTCACTCCCAGGAACACTTCTGGGCAAGTGGCCGGCGGCGGGGAGGCGCGCCGGCGCCGGAGCAGCAAGCTCGGCCGAAGTGCATATTTCCAAAAACTAGGGTTTGGTTCTGCAACCGATTGGCTTGATCAATCTCCACCAAATTTGGTGGAGTTGATCCCCATATCCTACAGTCCAAGCCCATGATTTTGGTTCCCGATTTGGTCCACTGGTTGCCGAGAAAAACCGCGGCGGAGCTCGGCTAGGTTTCCGGCGAGCGTGTGGCCCCGCCGGCCAACCAGTGTGCATGGGGGCTCGGGACTGTGCATGTAGCATCCTAATAACCTATAGAAGCTACTGCTAGGGGTCTAGGGTGCAAACAACCAAGGGTTTAGAGATTCTCACCTTAGCCGGAGTTGTTGAAGATGGAAGAAGCCGGTTTCCTCTTCTTCTTCTTCGCGCGGCCACAGCAAGCTCCCAGGTTGCTCCACAGACACAGAGGAATCCCCAGAGCACTTCAACTTCAACTTTGGAAGAAGTTGGTCCAACTTTCTCCTCTCTCTCTCTCTCCTGAGTTCACTTCTAATGGAGTTGTGACCCCTCGGCCACCCTTCACTCAGACTTGGTCTGGGAACTTAGAGGGGAGTTGATGCTTCGATTTACACCCAAGACCCCTCGTGCTCTGGCCCAAGGTAGTCCAAGAGGCAACCCAACATTAATGCAAGATTCTTTTGCAATTTCTCTCAAACCCGGTTCACACACGACCCTAGCCTCCGGGCTTTTCACAGTAAGTGCAAATTGCACCCAAGACCTTGATGTTTCAGTCCCCAACAGTTTGGCACATAAAATATTATAGTTTTCTCGAAAATACCCCCTTTTTCGATACATTTCACGCATCTCGAGAAAATTCGCTCGACGAAATGCGAAACAGACTTCGCCACGACGTCCGGCTCGTCGAGACCTTCAAGATAGGCTACTCATTTGTTCGATTTGGTGCTCAAATAAATTCTCGCGCCATCTAGTTCTGTAAGTCGCAATCCGACGCACGCACTTCGATGCACCCGGATCGCCAAACACGAAATCCGTCAATGCCATTGCGTCCAGAACATCGAAAATAGCTAGGATCGACTACTCATACTGCTAGTCTTAATTTGCAGACAGTGAATTGGCCTTCGGTCGAACGAGAGGGGACCGAAAACCAAGTTTACTATTCACTGTACTATTCACTTAAGTCGCAGGGCCCGCAATTTCTTCGCTGATTTCTGGAAGATCCGACCGTTGGATCGTCGACAAGTGAATATAAATTTTTCATGTTTCGACGAGACGGTCGCAATGGTGAACTCGGATTTTCGAGATCAGACCCCGATCAAAAATCGATATTTTTGGGGTTTAATTTATTTATTTTCTGCTATTTATTAATCCAGAAATTTATTTAAACCTTTTAAAATTCACGATTACTACATATAATGAACTGCATTATATTTTTAACTACAAAATGACTGAAAAATGAAATTGCTTATCTTTTTCTTTTGTGGCGTAATTATAATTTATAGATGTTAAAATATATTTATAAAAAATGTGCACACTAAGAACAGGAGAAAATAAGAAACCAACCATCTCAGCAAGGAAAAGAAAGTATTCAAAAGTTCATCTGACAGCAAGAAGAATAAAGGAGAAAAAGCGATGATGAACCTTTCCTGACACAACGGCGCCGATGATTAACCAAGCTCGAATGCTCAGATCCGGTCTATCTGACAATACCTGCTGACTCTCTTCCTTGATCTGAATTGCAGGTCTCTGCGACTGGAACTGCTATGATACCAGTTGTAGTAATTGATCAGGTCCACATGGTCCATGATTATAGAAACAAAATGGATTTCACTGAATTAGAATGGCAATCATGATGATTTGAGAGTACTTACTTGAGGCAAACCTTTCCTGAGACAATGGTGTTGATGATGAAGCTAGTTTGAATGCTCAGATTTGGTCCATCTCAATAGTCATGATCTAGCGTAATCACTATGAGAGTAGAAGAAGAAGAAGAAGAAGAAATAAGAAGAAAATTAAAGAAATATTTCATACTAACTTGGCAAATTATAGAAACATTAATCAACGAAGATCATAGCAACAGTTAGCCCATCGTATTCTCACAATTATAGACAGTAGCCACTGAGATTTATAGCAACTTACCAAGCTAACAAAAAAGTTTATAAATGGTCAATTACATAGAAGATCCAACTTCGAAGGCGATGGAAAAAGGGAATTGCATGCTTATTCAAACAATGAACTGCATCATATTTTTAACTAAAATTTAATCCTTAGCTTGCCATTTTTAAACTTTTGGAGTAAAGAACACCATCCATAAGGTGATAAAGAAGAAGAAGAGCAATAAAATTTGAGCAATCACCTTTGAATCAGTTGAAGAATTTTTGAATTGTGTATTAACTGTGAGTCATCTATTACTGAATCTTCTATGTAATTGAAAATTCATTAACTTTTCTGTTGCCTTGGTGAGTTTCTGCGAATCTCAGTCATTTCTGTGTGTAATTGCGAGAATACAGAAAGGGCAGCCAACCACCAAACACCATATGAGATTTAAATTATAGAAATATCAACCGACGAAGACCATAGCAACAGTCAAACCATTGTATTCTCACAATTATAGACAGCAGCCACTGAGATTTATAGCAACTTACCAAGCTAACAAAAAAGTTTATAAACGCTCGATTACATAGAAGATCCAACTTCAAAGGCGACGAAAAAAAGGAATTGCATGCTTAATCAAACAACAAACTGCATCATATTTTTAACTAAAATTTAAACCTTAGTTTACCATTTTTAAACTTCTGGAGTAAACAACACCATCTATTTGGTGATAAAGGAGAAGAAGAGCAACAAAATAAAGGAGAGAAGAGCTACGCGGCAAAAAATTTATTAGGTGCTAAAAAATTTATTTTCCAGTTTTAGAGTGAAACTAACTTATGGAAAAATATTTTATTCAAATTTTTACCTTTTTTTTCAAAAAAAAATAAATAGTAGAAGTCAGACATATAGAAAACGTAATTATATCAAAATTAAATCATGAGTTTTAGAAAGATTAATTTTCATACACTATTACTGAATATTCTATGTAATCAAAAATTCATTAACTTTTCTGCTGCCTTGGTGAGTTTCTATGAATATCAGTAATTACTGTGCGAGAATACAGAAAAGCCAGGCATCTATCAAACGCCAAATTCGGTCCAGAATAAGCAACGGGAAAAAAAAGAGGGAATTAGTAACAAAATAAACACAGTGAGAAGAGCAAAGGAGAAGAAGTGCACAGGAACTGAGGAGAAGAAGAGGGAGAAAAATAGAGTAAAAGAAAAAAGTATTCAAACCTAATTTCAGCCACACAGTAGTCAGGAACCGAGCAGAAAAAGGAGAAGAAAAAAGGAAAATAAATAAATAAATAAATAAATAAATAAATATAGTAAGCCATCCAAATATTGCATGAACATAGATCTAGAATACTGCATGTAGATGTTGAATATTGCAGTATTCAAACAGTCATCACTGGCATGTTATGAAGAGTATTCAAATACAACGCTTGCCTACTCACAAACAATTTCTTCTGTCATGTAGATGTAGAATACTGTATGAAACATGACTAACAAAATCCAAATTTCGTAATATATAAAATACAAAACACGGCACCAAACGGTTGCTTATCAAATAAGCATCTAAATATTGCCAAACATAGAATAAACAATAGTAA
The DNA here is from genome assembly GCA_029168755.2 of Tillandsia fasciculata. Classification (NCBI taxonomy): domain Eukaryota; kingdom Viridiplantae; phylum Streptophyta; class Magnoliopsida; order Poales; family Bromeliaceae; genus Tillandsia; species Tillandsia fasciculata. The sequence goes on along the minus strand of CM054947.1, from coordinate 6,830,412 downwards.
TAGAGCAGGCCAACGGAGTAGGACATTAAACAGACAAAATAATCTTTGTCGAATCCACAACAATATATAGTAAACCATCCAAATATTGCATGAACATAGATCTAGAATACTGCATGTAGATGTTGAATACTGCAGTATTCAAATAGTCATCACAGGCATCTTATGAAGAGTATTCAAATACTGTATGAAACATGACTAACAAAATCTAGATTTCATAATATATAAAATACAAAACACGGCAGCAAACGGTTGCTTATCAAATAAGCCATCCAAATATTACCAAACATAGAATGAATAGTAGCAACAGAGCAGGCCAACGGAGTAGGACATTAAATAGACAATAATCTTTGCCGAACCCACAACAATACAGGACTATTCAAAGAAATACTTAAATAGGGAACATTATCATATAGAGAGAAAATTCTCAAAGAGAATTTTAGTAAATCCAAACAATGAGAATTCAAAATAGGCTATTAAAGCGCATAAGCAGTAGGCAGTGCAGAATCCTGTACTAAATTTACTCAAAAAAGAAAGGAACGAAATCTTTTCCTACAACTTTGTAAGAGAGGCTGAAAAAAAGGATAAAATCATAGGACCCAAAAAGAGTACTAAATTCCAAAACCAGGTGGCACTGTGGGATCCTCTCGCAAATTTCCACCGCTGCTATGCTGATGAGATGTCTCACCCTGTTTTAGTTTATTGCGCTCAACAACGTAGCGCTCCTTCTCAGCAAGCAGATCAATGTAGTATCCTTGCAGAAGATTGTAGTCAGTTTTAAGTCGTCTATACTTTTTCTTAAGCACAGTATGATCTCCACAAAGACGGGTATATAAATTTTTGAAATTTTTTTTATCCTCCAAATTAAAATCCCGAACTTTAAACAACAATTCGTCGTGCAGCTTGCCAACACGCGACGCGCGGCATCCTCCTCGGCCTGATCAACACTCACACACGGCTCGCCCCAACAACTCACAGATTGGAGCTCTGTGTCTTCCCCAAAAAATTTTACGTCAACACGAATACTAGCCAAACCCTTTTCATCCTTTTCCGGGATACCATAGATCGCTGGCGCCAGGGAAAAGCGGACTGTTTAAAATCTAATATACAGGAACCAAATACGAATACATCTGTGTTTAAACTCTAAATATTAGAATCTTGATAGAACTACATAAGTACTCACATAATAGTTGGGAACAAAATCGTAACCTATCAAAGTAGCATGAGATTACATTTCCAACCATGAGAGCAAGTGGTTGCTTACTAAGTAAGCCATCCAAATATTGCCACCCTCAAATCGAAAATGGTAAAAGGCCACTTGTTAGGCTCAGATTTTGTCTTTTTTTAGAATCTCCATAGAACAACATAAATATCCAAATACGATTAAATTGCATTTTGGGTATTAAATTCACGCAACGATCACAGCCATTCCTTGAAGAGAATTTTAAATAAATTCTTAGGTTCCGGAGTATCCACTCAGTCATCATAGCCATCCCTCAAAAAATCCAACCAATAATTAAAATTTCGTATTCGAATACATTCTATGTGTTTAGGACCTTAAAAAAAAAAAAAAAAAAACTAAGGCATCCAAATGAGAGCAAGTGGTTGGTTACTAAGTAAGGCATCCAAATATTGTCAACCAAAAATCAAAAGTGCTAGAAGGCTACTATTCAAATAATATTGCAACCCACAAATCTAAAGCCCGAAGATCATCAAAACCCCAATCATAGCCAAAGAAATTTGATAAAATCCTACATTCAGTAGCTTCCAAAAAAAAATACTGCACATAGAATTCTACAAAAAAAAAAAAACTGCACAACAAAACAGCGAAATCAAAACAAAAATAGTAGAAATGGGAGGCAAGAAAAGAGAAGAAAACATTCTCATATAAAAAGAGAGCTATCTAAAATCTAATGTATAGGAATCAAATAGTTAGATCAAAGTAGTTAGCTCATAGTCGACCACAATATGCAGTACTAAAAATATTCTAATCAAAAGATAATCTTTATAATACTCAAAACAACAATGTATTGTATAATACTCAAATTACATTCATTAAGACAGTGATAATTACATTCAACGGACCCCTTGGGAGGCTCAGATTTGTCTTTGGATGCGTAATACTCAGACTACTCAAAAAGGAGGAGGCTCAGATCTGCTTTTCTTATTACAATCTCCATAGTATTACAAAAGTAATATAAATATTAGAATCTTCATAGAACTACATAACATAATAATTAGGTACAAAATTGAAACCAATCAAAATAACACCAAATTACATTTTCAACTATGAGAGCAAACTGTTACTTACTAAGTAAGCCATCCAAATATTGCTACCCATAAATCAAAAGTATAAGAAGGTTACTCAGCAATACCGAGAAGAGAGGAGGCTGAAATTTTGCCAAAATTTTTTTCGGAGAATTTTACCTCTACGTAATAATTTTTAAAAGAATAGTCATGCATTGGTTTGGGTTCGGCAAAGGTTACTGTCTCTTTGTATACAGGGTTACTTCTACATATTTAATGTCATACTCTGTTGGCCTGCTTTGTTGCTACTATTCATTCTATGGTTGGCAATATTTGGATGGCTTATTTGATAAGCAATCGTTTGCTACCATGTTCAGGTTCACAAAAAAAAAAACAACATACAGCAGGTCGCGGCAAAAAATACTGAACATAGAACGACACAAAAAAACGCCACAATTGATCAGAATTGTTTTGATACCATTTAATCAGAATTGGTTATCAAATAAGAGGGAAACTATATCTGAGAATACCAGTTGATCAGAATTACTCTGATATGCTGCAACTGGAACTGCTCTGATACCACTTGATCAGAATTGCAACCAACTTAATGCACTCTAGTGAATTAGGACGGTTGATGACAATGCTCAGATCTGGTCACTATGACAGTAGAAGAAGAAGAAGAAGAAGAAGAAGAAGAAGAAGAAGACGAAGAAGAAATAAGAGAGGAAACTATATCTGTATTTTCATAACTGATTCAGTTTTAGTTTTGACTGGAACGGCTCTGATACCACTTGATCTTTTAGTTCTTAAAATTTAAAATTACCCAAATTATTTCGTATTAACTTGACAGACTACAAAAACATCAATTGATGAACACAATAGCAACAGTCATACCATTGTACTCTCACAATTACACACAAATGTCGCTGAGATTCATAGGAACTCACCAACGCAACAGAAAAGTTAATGAATTTTCAATTACATAGAAGATTCAACAACAAAAGACTCACAGTTAATACACTATTCAACAATTGTTGGGAACAAAATTGTAACCTATCAAAATAGCATTAGATTATAGGGGCAATTTCCTACGTACCCCTAAAAATTTCTCTGTTTTCAGATTTACCTCTCTTAGAAGACTAATATTAAAACTACCCTTCTTACGTTCCAACTTCTTTCCAAAATACCCCTGAAGTTAAACTATGTTAGTGTACCGTTTGAAACTGCCGTTATCTGTGTGTAATTACTATTTTGCCCTTTCAAATATACCCTAAACCCTAAACCCTAAACCCTAAAACCCTAAACCCTAAAACCCTAAACCCTAAACCCTAAAGCCCTAAACCCTAAACCCTAAAACCCTAAAAAATCCTAAACTCTAAACCCTAAAACCCTAAACCCTAAACCCTAGAACCCTAAAAAATCCTAAACCCTAAACCCTAAAACCCTAAACCCTAAACCCTAAAACCCTAAAAAATTCTAAACCCTAAACCCTAAACCGGGGCAAAATAGGTATATCTGATAGTTTTTAACTCCGATTATTATTTAACTCTAGTTTAACCCTAGTTAACTTAACAAAGGAAAACGGTAAGAGTATTTTTAATAATGGTGGAACGTATGAAGGGTATATTAGAAAGAAAAAAATAAAAGGGGTAAATCAGATATTTCTTCATATTTCAGGGGTACACAGGCAATTATCCCTAGATTATATTTCCAACCATGAGAGCAAGTGGTTGCTTACTAAGTAAGCCATCCAAATACTGTCGCCCACAAATCGAAAATGCTAGAAGGCTATTACTCAAATAATATTGCCACCCACAAATCGAAAGCGTTAGAAGGCTACCCATTAGGTTCAGATTTTGTCTTTTTTTTAGAATCTCCGCATAACTACATAAATAGCCAAAAACGATTAAATTGCATTTTGGTAATTAAATTTAGGCAATCATCACAGTCATTCCTTGAAGAGAATTTTAAATAAATTCTCAGATTCTGGAGCATCTAGTCAGTCATCATAGCCATCCCTCAAAAAATCCGACCAATAATTAAAATTTCGTATTCGAATACACCCTATGTACTTGGAGCCTCACAAAAAAAATCTACATACAGTACATCACAGCAAAAAATACCGAACATAGAATGGCACAAAAAACCGGCACACACCAAAACACCTAAATCAAAAGAAAAATAGTAGAAACACCAGGCGACTAAACAAAGCAAAATATTCTCATATAGAAAGGGCATTGTTTAAGATCTAATGTATAGAAACCAAATAGCTTGAACATCATTAAAACCCCAATGCTAACCAAAGAACTTTGATAAAAAACTACATACAGCAGCTTCCACGAAAAAATACCGCACATAAAATTCCATAAAAAAAAACTGCACAACAAAACAACAAAATCAAAAGAAAAATAGAAGAAACAGGATGCAAGAAAAGTGAAGAAAACATTCTCATATAAAAAGAGAGCAGCTTAAAATCTAATGTATAGAAACCAAATATTTAGATCAAAATAGTTAGATCATCATCAAAACCACAATCTCCGGTTCTAAAAAAATTCGAATCAAAAGAAAACCTTTATAATACTCAAAACCACAATGTAATGTATAATACTCAAACTACATGCATCAAGATAGTGATTATTACATTCAACCGACCCTTCGGGAGGCTTAGATCCGTCTTCGAATGTATAATACTCAAACTACTCAAAAAGGAGGAGGCTCGGATCTATCTTTCTTATTAGAATCTCCATAGAATTACATGAGTAATATAAATATTAGAATCTTCATAGAACTACATAACATAATAATTGACTACAAAATTGTAGCACATCAAAATAGCATGAAATTACATTTCCAACTATGCGAGCAAACGGTTGCTTTCTAGGTAAGCCGTCCAAATATTGCCACACATAAATCAAAAATGTAAGAAGGTTACTCAGAAATATCGAGAAGTGAGGAGGCACAAATTTTGTCAAGGAATGGCAATGGGTATTTTGTATAAATTTCTAAGCAAAATTGGTTAGGAAGTACCTATTTGCTACATTTTTTTTGGAAAACACACTTGCCTAGTTAGTTGATTCAGACAATTATCACATCCATTCCTCAAAGAAGCCGACGAATAATTAGAATTTCGTTTTCGAATACAGCCCTCACCTGTCAACAACTTCTTTATAATAGTTACTCACTGAAATCTTATTTTATTTTCATCACCTCAATTTACTCAATGCAGTTTTTTCCAATTCACAAATGAGAAATCGACGAAGAATTGGTGAATTTAGAGTTTATAAATATACACATCTACTTAGGACCCGATAAAGAAAAACTACATACAATAGCTAGAATCTGACAAAAAAAAACTACACAGCAAAAAAAACTAAATCAAAAGAAAAACAGTAGAAACAGGAGTCAGTCAAAAAGTTTCTTTTAAATCAATTTTCTTTTAAATTAATATAAAGAAACCAATTAGCTGTATCATGGTGAAGACCATAATTTATTGTACCCAAAAAAACCGAAACAAAAAATAATAGTCTTTGCAAAATGCAGCATGAACGCAAAGCATTGTTGTAGAAAAATCCCACCAAAAAATACAACAGCTCCCACCAAAAAATACTACATGTAGAATCTCACAAAAAAAATTTACATAGTAAAACAACTAAATCAAAAGAAAAATAGTAGAAACAGAAGTCAATCAAAGAGTTTCTTTTAAATTAATTTTCTTTTAAATTAATGTACAGAATGCAAATAGCTGGATCATTGTCAAAACTATAATTCCAACAAAAAAACAAAACATGGCAGCAAACGGCTGCTTATCAAATAAGTCATCCAAATATTGCCAACCATGGAATGAATAGTACCAATAGAGCACGCCAACAGAGTAGCACATAACATTGCTGTAGCAAAAGCCAGCAATCAGTGGTATTTGCAGACTGCAACAGTTGTCTTCAAACAACCCAAAATGCCATGTCTCACTACCGCAAATGAAAGAATCAGCTCTATTCTCACTACCGCAAATGCAAAAATCGGATCTATTCTCACAAATTCTAATTAAGCAACAGTAGTAAAACCCGACAATCACCAGTTCTTGTGGGCTGCGACAATTGTCTTCGAACGACCCAAATCGCCATGCCTCAGTACCGCAAATATTCAAACCAACATGCCTCGCTACTGCAGCTATTCTCGAGAAAATCCAAACCCTCACTACCAATAAAAAATAGTAATATAGCAAAACTACAAATCATCCAAAAGAAAAAAGGAGTAAGAATCATCCCAAACAAACAATTCATCAGCTAAATTGCAATTTCCAAATAACAAATAAATAAACAGCCAATGAATTAGTAATTTATAAATATACATATGCACTTATATATATATATATATATATATATATATATATATATATATATATATATATATATATATATATATATATTCTCTAATGCAATCATAATGCAACCAGAAAATAAAACCCAGCAGCAATCACCAAAAATTTGCTGATTTTGTAGTTTCAAAATACACATAATTTTTGCACACTGCAGCAAACAGCGCAACAATGATTAAACCACGATACTCTACAACCGCAATTATTCTTTCTAAAACAAATACCACTATGCTATTTTGCCACTGTCTTAAGTAAACAACCACATACACAAAACCTAAAAAAAAAAAGGAAAATCGTTTCTTAATACATCATGGCCCAAAAACTGCCCAACCTATTTCATCGCTCCTAATTATACAACCATACACAAAATAAACAAAAAGAACGAAAACGTTTCTTAATTTATTTACACTAAATAAACAAACAAAACCCAAAAAAATTATTACTTTAACTTTCCCAAAAAATTGTTGCATCCAATTGGGCCGATATGTAGTGTTTAGTTCATACATTTTCAAAACCGGGCGGCACCGCAGGATGAGAAGCAGTATTCTCACTGCTACTATTTTCAACCACTAGAGCAGAGAGAGGCCGATTAAGTACTCCAGCACATGCGGCAATTTTTTTTTTTAATTCTGCTCGTTCAGCAGTATAGCGTTCCTTTTTAGCCAGGAGATCATTGTAGTATCTCCGTAAAAGGCTGTAGTCACTCTTAAGCCGTTTATATTTTTTATCAAGTACACCATGATCCGAAAAAAAATGGTCATATAAGTTTTCATAAAACTTTCTATTTTCTAAATTAAAATCCTTGACTTCAAATAAAAACTCATCACGTAACCTTCCAACAGATCGGCGTGCAGCATCTTCCTCAGCCTGATCGATGTTAGCGCACATCTCACAGGCCGGGCTGCACCATCTCCCCCAACCAATTCCAAATTAGCGTAAACACTAACTAAACCCTCATCATTTTCAATCGGGACTCCATATTTCAGCATCGGTAGAAAAAATTGTTGACACACAACACGGAGCAATTCACGAAAACAAACTGTGACAACAACCGGCGACATCACTGTACTATAAAACATACACTAAATACCAAAACCACGGAAACAACAGTAAATTAATTTTGCCAAAGTCAACAGAAAAAAAAACCCCAAAAAAAATCAGCAAACACCAAATTCGATTCAAACACCTTAAATATTCTTCAGCAAACACCAATTCTTACTAAATATTTTTAAACATTATTAAAACCAAAATACACATACAAAGAAAAACAGAGAAGAAGAAAATTATCTAAGTGGAAAATATATTTAACTATTAACACAGTAGAAAAAAATTATAAAGGAAAAATGAATTTATTATCTCAGAAGCTGCTAAACCCTCAGCCAACACACAATAATAATAATAATCAACAATATCCTCGAAGACATCATCACGATCAACCACAAACATCTTAAATACTGAAACCTAATTTTTTCTTAATCTTTAAACAATATTAAAACCTCATCTGTAGGCCATTTAGAAAGGCATCTCAACTATTTTAATTGAGACATATTTAACTTATACTTTAAGCTATTTCTAAAAATTAAATTTAGGATTCTGATTCTATCAAATTTTATTGTTCAGTGTTTTTGGCTTAATGAAACCTTTAACTATTAATAGTTAATAGAGTCATTAATTTTAATGTAACTCTAATTCAATGACAAAAAGGATCTGTCTACTTATTTCCAGCAAATGAGAATGATGTGATTGTTAATTTTTTATACTCAGGAGATGATGCGCAGGCTAAATTAGCTGCAATGCCATCACCATATTTACCCTGACCCTCCTGAGAATGATGTGATAGTTGAGTTGAAGATCATTAATTTCATCAGCATTCTATTTGCTAAGTGAATGGTGGATTGGATGAAACTGCAGTGTTCACTTTAATGATCTGTTTGCTAATTTTCAAAAAATTATGTCTAATTTTTCAGAGACATTTTGAGATGATGTGCCAACTAAATCAGTTGCTGCAGGTAGATGATTATTTTGATCCCATCTTATGGTATCTCTACTGCAGTATCTAAGCACCAAGTTCTGCTCCCATATTTATTGTTCCTGGTAACCTAAAAGAAAGTGCAAATTATGCATTCTATTGTTGGATTTTTTTTTTTTACCCATCAATAATATAAAAATGTTGGTATAAATAATTTATAGGAATCTCCAGGACAGTAAATTTTTCTTTCCTAATTTGTTATTTCCCATTATGCTTATTAATTTCGAAAAAATATATCGGGAGATTTGTTCATCGGATTTTCTATCCGATCGCATCGTCATTCTCCATTTAACAAACTCTACAACATGAAAACCAAAACTGATGAGATTGACACAAAAAGAAAATAAGAAAAATAACACACACACCGAAAGTGTCTCGAAGGGAAAAACCGTGGACACTACATCATTCCCTCCTTTAAAGAAATTTCGTCCTCAAAACTTAACTAGTGTCCATCAAGAACAAATATGGGTAACGCTACCTCATCATCGATTCTAGTTTCTATGTAGCTTCACGTTCCTCATGATTGCTCCATTGTACCTTTACATAAGGAATTGAACGTTAGCACAATTTCTTCTCCTCTCGTGCTAAAATCCGTATATGGGTTTCCTCAAAACTCAAATCCTCCCGCAAATCAACCGATGTAGCACTAATAACATGCAAAGGATTGGGAAGATACTTCCGCAACATCGATACGTGGAAAACGTCATGCACTCTCTCGAGACTTGGTGGTAATGCTAAGCGATACATGTAGTAGCCCCGATCCCCGTGTTGCTTCTCCCATGACCCACGATGTGGAACACCTATTATTGGTGTGTCAGACCCACAACGCGTCAAATGGACTCGTTGGACGGACTCTGTGAGGCCTCTGGATTGAGCCTGCCCTTCGACTATTTTTGTCAGAATTTAGAAAGGGCTTTAGGCTAATCTAAGGTCATATTTGGATTCAACGCGGAAAAACGTCAAAAATCGGTTATTTACTTGCCTTTTTCGGAGTCCGGATGCCCAAAAAGGGACTCCCGAAAGTTTTCTACGCATTTTAGTGCATGGGGGAAGCCGTGGACCAGCCTTGTGCCACGTGGCAGCCTCGAATTGGCCAGCGCACGCGGCGCGGTCCACAGAGTGTTGGCGCTGGTGCATGGACCGGGCGCGGGGGACAATGTGGCATCCTGCGATTGGCGGGCTCTCACGACGCGGTCCACGGAAACGCACCGGTTGGCGCATGGACCAGGGCGGGCCACGTGGCGGCCTCAGAGTGGCCGGCTCACACGCGCGCGGTCCATGCGCCAGGGGGAGCAGGTGGGGCAGGTGGGGGCAGGTGACCGCCGACGTGGGGGCGCCACGTGGTGCCCTGCGATTGGCGGGCGCTACCGCCCCACGTTCGGCGGTCGGGGCCACGTGGCGCACGCCTGCTGGCTCCGCACGCGTTGTCCGCTGTTCGGGACACGCATCGGAGCCAGGAGGATTCGGGCGCTGACCGTGGGCTGGGCCGGGGGAACTGTTGGGCGCACTGCAGAAGCCCGAAAGTTTCGGGCGCCCGGAAATTGGGCCCAAAAGCCCAATAAAGGGGGATTTTGTGGGCTTTTGTGTGAGGGCCTATAAATAGGCCGTGTTCTTTGGCCTTTTACCCTTTTTCCTGAGCTCCTCTGCCTCTGAGCCCTCTACTGACTTTGATCTTCATCTTGTTTTGCATCTTACAAAGGAGTTTTGGAATTTTTGGAGGCTGCAGCATCGACGTCTTCGGTGAGTTAGCGCAGTGCGACGTTCTTTCGTTGGTGGCCCATTTCCGTCGCGTTTCGGTCCACGAGGTTCACAGAGCTACCCCGACGGAATTTTTGGATGATTTTCATGGCGTCGGATTCACGAGAGGTAAATCTACAATTTTTGTAATTTCTACTTCTCCCAGATTTGAGTTTTTTTAGGAGTTTCGGGTACATTTTGTAGCCTTATTTTGCTGGTTGTTGTTCCTGGACAGCATCACTTTGTTGGATTTTTATCTCTGCACTCGAGTATCGGAATTCGACGTTTAAGGACTCGATTAACATCTAAGCTTTGCGAGGATCGCTTTCGTATTTTTATTGGAATTTTTGAAATTTATCTCATAGGTGATAATTAAGCTTCTTTGGGACTGAATTTCAGCAAACTGTACACTTAGAAATTTTGTGTTGTTTGTAACTTTGGACTATATCTTTGTACCCAGGAAGAGTTTTTGAGTGTTTTTGGACCCGTTGGAATTGTGGGAATTGGAGGATTATTCCCGTGTAGTTTCAACTTTTTGGACTTTGGACAGCTTTGCACTTCCAGGTGGGTTGCTTCGTCTTCAAAACTGGCGGACAGATCAGTAATTCTATATTGTAGGAATCATGCATGATTGTGAGTGTATTAGGAAGCATGCTAGAAAGAGAGAATTGATGTTACTTGTGTTGCTATGATGATCATATTGATTTATTGCTTCCTAAATCTGTAAATTAAATGCTATCTTTGGAACTTGACCTAGCACCCCGTCATATGCTACATGTTTAACCAGACCAGTAGAAAACTCCAACTTGGGCTAGGTTATTTATGCTTTAGACATTCCCACACTGTTATCTATTATTTTACCTGGACTTAGAGTTTCCTCGCCCAGATAGTGGGCCGAGTGGTCGGGTTGTTGTGGGATGCATGTTACACTCGCGCCTGGGGGCCGAGTGGAGTCTGGTAGCAGTGTTAGATCAGTGTTTTATTTTTGGGAGCCGTCTGAGTCGACGGTGGGTCCCGACTGTGTGGTTTTCCAGCCTGTGACTGAGAGTTGGTGTTGTTGGTTACTGTCGATCTTGTTGATCGTGGATTTGGACTATAGCCTGCATGAGCCATATTTAAGCTCGACGGAGATGCGCGGATACTTTCCTAGGTGGGGTCGCGCTCCTCGAGTGCCACTCCGGAGCTGGGCTTGTTACTTGGTATCGCGACTTGTCGACGCAGTCCCTTTGGCTGGGCCAGTTTTGGCAGTCACGGACGCCCTACGTAAGTCCGGTCCTCCTTGGATGTAACGGCAGTAGATAGGCGCAGGTTTGACTGGACCCTATGTGGCAGTCAGTGTAGATTGGGTGATTATGTTTGAGAGATAGTAGATGCATCATGTTTCCATCTGTTCCACTTCTTGAACATTTAGATAGAGGCATAGTAGCTGTAGAGTTATTTTCCAGCCTTTACTTCCAGTACTATATTTGTTACTTTATGCCTCTAGTATACTTAGTGGGCAGACCGTCGGGCTTGCTGGCGGTACCTACTGAGAACTACTGTGGGATGTAGTTCTCACACCCGCCGTGGTGATTTTTCCCCAAGGACCTCTACTCCAGTTCCTGCTGCTCCTATTGCTGATCCTGCTGATCGAGATAAGGGAGTCGCGAGCTAGATCCCTACCAGTCTTCTTCCTGTGAGAGTAGATGTACTCTTCTGGTGATGTACTAGTATTGTCAGTGATTTTGGGATGTACCATGTATATTTTTTCCTTTGAGAGCTTTAGTTTTGGAGTGACTTATGTATTGTGAGGACCTGGCATGTACTATTTGAGGATTTGTATATTTTTGTTATTTCAGCAGTTTACTTTTCAGCTCTGATATCTGTATAGTGTAGTTGATCTTTTGCAGGTTAGTCGCTTCGTCTATACGGGGCTTCCCGTATGGGCGGCGGATCTGTTAGTGAGCCCGGATCGCAGTTTCGACGCCGGGGCGTGACAATACACTACCGGACCAATCTGCTCCAAAATCTCAAACAGTCCAACATACCGCGGGCTTAACTTGCCTCGCAACCCGAACCATCGAATCCCTTTGGATGGCGATACCTTGAGCAACACATGCTCCCCGACTTGGAACTTCAAGTCAAGTCGTCTCCGGTTCGTGTAGCTCTTTTGCCGACTCTGTACGGTCAAAAGTCGCTGTCTACTTATGCGAATCTTCACCTCCGTCTCCTCCACCAAGTCTGATCCAATTTGCCTCCACTCTCCCAAATCATCCCAACACAAAGGGAAGTAGCACTTGCGCCCGTATAAAGCCTCATACGGCGCCATCTGAATGCTGGCCTGAAAATTGTTATTATAAGCAAACTCTACCAAAGGCAAGTAGCAATACCATCCCTCTCCAAAATCAAGTACACATGCTCGGAGCATATCCTCCAAAATCTGAATCACTCGCTCCGACTGTCCATCACTTTGGGGATGAAACGCCATACTAAATCTGAGCTTGGTCCCCATTGCCTGCTAAAAACTCTTCCAAAAATTTGACACGAAATGCGTATCTCTATCAGATGTAATCATAACTGGAACCCCATGTAGTCTCACTATCTCATCAATGTACAACTGTGCCAAACACTCTCGTGACCAAGTAGTATGAATAGGTAAGAAATGTGACGACTTTCTTAACCGATCTATCAGACCCAGATTGCATCATGCCCAAGCTGCGATCGTGGAAAAGCCATAACAAAATCCATAGTAATCCACTTCCACTTCCACTGTGGAATAGGAAGTGGGTGCAATTTTCCCGCAGGCCGTTGGTGCTCAGTTTTGACCTGCTGACACACCAAGCAATGCGCAACAAAACATGTCACATCTTCCTTTAGCTTTGGCCACCAAAACGTTTCCTTCAGATCTTTGTACATTTTTTTCCCTCTTGGGTGCACGGTATAAGGGGTTCGATGCGCTTCGGTCAAATTTTTCTCTCTTAATTCTGGTTGATCTGGAACACACAAACGACCTCGATACTGGATCGAGCTGTCCTCCCCAATGGTGAAGTCACTGTCCTGACCCGCAGTAATCCTGCTGCGAATGCATTGAAGCTGTACATCCGACCTCTGTCCCTCAAGTATACGCTCCAGTAAAGTCGGTCTAACCTCCAAGGTAAATAATCGTGATACTGTGCCGTGAGGTACAACCTCCATTCCCATCATTTGGAATTTCGCAATCAAATTACCTTGCTGAGTGACCGACTCCACTGTCAAATCCTCGGTTGGAACCTTTCTGCTCAAAGTATCCGCCACTACGTTTGCCTTTGCGGGTGGTAATGAATGGACAAATCGTAGTCTTTAAGTAGTTCCAACCAACGCCTTTGTCGAAGATTTAAGTCTTTTTGAGTAAACAAGTACTTCAAGCTCTAGTGATCCGTATACAACTCACAATGTGCACCATACAAGTAATGCCTTTAAAGCTTCAAAGCAAAAACTACTACCATTAACTCGAGATCATGGGTAGGGTAGTTCCGCTCATAATCCTTGAGTTGCCTTGACGCATAAGCTATAACTCTGTTCTGCTGCATCAAAATGCAATCAAGGCCTCACAATAAACCACAAAATCTTCTCCCAGTCTATGTCACGCCCCGGGTGTAAACCAGAACCCGGGCCCGTTTACAGATCCGCATGTTAGATGTATGCCCTAGAAGCCAACTTGGCCGACACATATATTCTTTCTAGGATATAAATTTGTATTTGACATTTTACATTATGAATGTTATTGGGTTTTTATTTCCATTCGTGTTGTGTATGTGTCCATGAATTGTCCAAGGAATTAATAAGATGATGATACGTATTCTCAAGAGTTGAGAATTTGAGACATGTATCATTAGTGATTAATTCCTAAATGCTCCCGATCGATGGATCATCACGGGGACAGTGATTGATCCGGTGAGATTGGTGCACAGTCGCTTCCCTTTTAGGGTAGACGAGTCTTGAGTCAACAGTGTGGGGACACTGGAGCGAATGTGCAGGTGGTTGTTGGAGAACAAGGGTACCGAGCGTGATCATCACGAGAAGTCACTTGGATGTCTACTCACTCGTCAGTGACTTACTCGATGTTGTAGTAGTGTGACTGGTCCTTTGACCTGCGGTGTCTCGGCTATTCACAATGGGGTTACTGTAGTTTGACTGTATATACACTTGGTCCTTAGCCATTTGGGTCCTTGCAGTGGGTGCATGTTGGCTACTGTAGGTTCGTTGTAGGAATAGGGTGTACACCTATATGGAATCTATCGCCCTTAGTAGAGAAGGGAGTTAGTCCTATGTAATTTATGAGACCGAGTTTAGAAGACCTTGGCCAAGGCGTAGTAAATAACGGAAAGGGTTTCCGATATTAGAAACTCGAGTCGAATAAATTTGACATATGACAGACGGTAGGGTTTGACGAGCAATTCCATGACCTTCGTCTAGTTGGGACTCCGGATAGAAGGATTGTATCACACGTTAATTGCACCTAGAGGTTCAGTATTCCATTCTACTGGAATGTCACTACATGCTGCTAGGCGTCACTGGTGGATTGTGGGACTCACGAGAATTATCTGGATGATGATCGATAATTCTTATTGGGCTGAGTTTGAATAGTTCTAACCTACTGAAAAGAGTTTCAGTGATATTGTTGATGGTAATCACAATATATCTCACTACCAGATAGAATAGAACCTATGGGGTCACACACATAAAAGGTTATGACTGATCGGATAGTTGGATCGCGATTTTTGAATCGCCTGAGGACTTAATTATCAATATGTTGATAATTAGACTAATTTGTAATTGTTACAAATTAAGGATATTAAAGTGCAAATATTGCAAGAGAGGGCTTACTAATAGTTAGTAAGTTGTGAGAGGACTTAAGTGCAAATGTTGCTTTAATAATTTGATTTGATCAAATTAGAATTGTTCAAGTCGAATTAAATTAGGATTTAATCGATTGAACAGATTAGGGATAAGATAAACTTAAATCTAATTTTAATGTTTATCTTAATGTTTATCTTAATAATTATAAAAAGGGATTATATCCCACTTTAGATGTACGAGTTTTCTTTAAGTTTAAGAAAAAGAAAAAGAAAACCCTAGTCGTCATCTTTCCTCGTCTTCCTCTTTTCTAAATATCCACATTAAAAGAAAGACGTTCTCTGCAAGGGAGCTAGCACCCCGGTGAGAATTTTGATTAAGTCGACAACCTCGTGTGGATACCCGTAGAGGCCGGACGCCTGTGCGGCTTCAAGAGAACCAAATTCCACGATCATCAAATTGCGGTGTAGATCTCCCCGCGCAAAGGTGAAGATTAGATCTTCCTCTTCCTTTTAATCTTAGATACATGAGGGATCCTGTTTTGCGTGGTTTTTGAGATCAGATCTCAAGTTTTTCATATTTGTCTATTTGATTTCTTTTTCCGCTGCGTTTATTTTTGCGCAAAACCTAACACCGCCGTGCATACGGTATTTCCCGCATGCACGAAGCGTCGGTAACCTGCTCAGATATAAGAAATAATAAATAAAGGACAATAAGAATCAGAGTTGAACTAAAACTACTGTATCTCAGACAAAAGCTGGAAGTAAATAAGGTACAACTGTAAAATAAATACAAATATCTCTCCCAGCTCACCACAAATATACAACTAACTGGCTAAAGCCAGACCCAAAAAGAAATACAAAAGAACTGTCTGAGAAAACCGGGTACACCCAAAACTCCTGCTAGCAACTCTCGGGTGGCTCTCTATCTAGTCCGCAACCCTCTTACCTCGATCAGCTGCTGACGGCCCAGCAACTCCCGCAGAGGACTCTGCAAAACAAAGGGGGAAAAACAAAGAAAGGATGATGGGGGTAAGAACTACTATAAAAACAGTAGCCTCCCCTAGTAGGTAAAGCCTCAACTCAGATATGCCCACCAGGTCTACCAGAGGCAAAAAGAGAAGAAAGGGGGTGAAAGCTAAGTATAACAGCTGATAAAAGTGCTACCACTAATATGCCTCTACATGTCAAGCTAGTAAAAATAGCTAAAGTATGCATCAGTATCTAAAAGCCTGCCTAAATCGCCCAATCCGACCACCAGTAGACACTGGTACTGCCTGCTCTGCCTGCCGCGACGGGTATGCCAGTCTATGCATAACACCGAAGCAAAGGAGTCTCAAGGACTCAAAGTGTGATGACCCGGATTTTCGTTGGGGGTTTAGGGCTTGGTCAGTAGATTCTGGAGGACTATCTCATGTTATGGGAGCGTTTGGGTGTGTATCGGACTCAAGAAGTGGACTTAGTGTGTTGTTTGGACCCCGAGTGTTTTCGGATACCCCCGTCGAATTTTGGGAGGAGCTTTGGGCAAAACGAAGGCCGTATTTGGATTCAGTGCGGAAAAACATTGAAAAACGGCTATTTACTTGTATTTTTCTGAGTCCGGACGCCCAAAAACGGAGACCTGAAAGTTTCGGGTGTATTTCGGTGCATGGGGGAACCGTGGACTGGCCGGAGGGACACATGGCAGCCGCGGATTGGCCGGCGCACGCGTCCCGGTCCACGAAGTGGGCGCTGGTGCAGTGGACTAGGCGGGAAGCCACGTGGCGGCTCCGGATTGGCGGGCGCAGCGCGCTCGGTTCACGGGAGAGCGCGCGGGTGTACGGTGGACCGGAGCGGGGACATGTGGCATCACCTCATTGGGTCGGTGCAGTGGACGAGGCGCACGCGGGGGTGCGCGAGCAGGCCGGGCAGGTGCGCGGGCAGGCGCAGGGGTGCAGGCTGGTGGTGTGCCACGTGGCGGTTTTCTATTGGATCAGAGGTGGACACGTGGCAGACTGTGGTTCGTCGGGTGCACGGAGTGTGTGCACCGGGTGCAGCGAGCGCGGGGTCTTGACACGTTGCGCGCGGGGATTGGGCGAGCTACTGTGCGCGTGCAGGCGGCAGGTGGCGCGGCAGGTGGCGTGGCAGACGGCGTGGCAGCGGTGGCGGCTGGCGTGGCGGCCACGGCGCCAACGTGGCGCACGCGTGCGCCACGTGGCGGCCTGCCATTGGCGGGTGCCAACCGCTTCGTTGACCGGTGTGGGCCACGCGGCGTGAAGGGAGCGGCCGGGTTTGCTGTCCCCTGTGCAGGGGACACGTGTCGGGACGCGGTGCGGGTCGGACGGTTGCAGGATCCGGCCGGATCCGGTGTGCGGGAGTGGGCCGTTTGGGCGGGGCCACTGTTTGGGCCCAGTTTCGGGGCCAGAAACTTTCGGGCGCCCGAAATCGGGGACCCATTGGGAATTATCCCAATTGTTTGCTGCCTTTATAAATACCTCCTCCTCTCCCTCTTTCTTTCCCTTTTTCCGAGCTTTAGATAGGGAATGGGAGGGAGAGCTCTACACGAAATTTGTTCCCCTTGATGTTCTTGATCTCGTGGTGGATCCCCGGAATTTTTGGAGGCTCGGCAACGGCGATATCGATTTTATAGTTCGCCTCGGTTTTTCCCCCATTTCGGTCCATTACCGTCACAGTTCAGTCAAAAATTCACTGTGGGCAAACCAGGAGGAATTTTTGGGCGATTTCTTCGACAACGTGTTCCTAAAAAGTAAGGCTTCGATTTTTGTGCTGATCACTTCGCCCCGTTTCGCACTATTGGTACGGTTCCCGAGGCATTTTCTGTGGTGAGTTTTGGACAGCATGGGCTTGTCGATTTTCTATCTCGGTCTACGAGCATCGGAATGAGGTGTTTAAGGAGTCGATTGACATCTACGCTTCGAGAGAAACGTACTCGTATTTTTATTAGATTTTTTTGAGGTCTTTTCGAAGGTGAGAATTAAGCTTCTCTGTGGCTGTTTTTACAGATGTGTGAGTTGTTGATGGTTTGGCTTACCGCGATGTCAGATTTGTTTCTTGGCCTACAGGTATCGGATTAAAGTGTATGAATACTCGATTTGGGGCTACTCGTCGCGAGGATCGCAACCGTGATTTTTTTGGAATTTTTAGAGGACTGTACACTGGTGAAAATCCCCCTCTTCTCTGCTGGTTGGTAAAAACAGCATGTGCTGTTTTTGGGGATTTAGTTGTATGCTGAATGTGACTCTTTTGCAGTTGTTCGCAGATCTGGGGTGTTTTGCAAGGAATTGAAGGACGGACAGCGAGGAGACTTGTGCAGCTGTGGTTTGCGCTTTTCGAGGTGAAATTTAGCCATTTTGGGGCTGATTTTTGGACAGTAGGTGTTTGTGCAGTTTTGGGATTAATTGTGCGCATTGTTCTGTGCAGTGTGACACAGTTTTTGGTGGATACTGGTGCTAGAGGACAGCGGGCAGTGAGAGGTTTCTTTTGGTGCTGTGAGCGCTTTTCGAGGTGGGTGGTTGTTGCATACCTCTACTTCTCACTTGCTCACTAAGTTTATTAGAGAAGCCCACTATTGAACATATTGATTGATTACCATGCATGTTTGACTGATATAAATATGAGCCTATCAATTGAGATTAATTCTGTGGATATAGCATGTTGGGAATCTTATTGGACAATATTATTGTGGAAACATGATTGTGGGGACATATTTAATGGTGATAATTAACATGCCATATTAGCACATAGATTTTATGAAAGTGGATTAAATGGATTAATTGTTGGGACATGATGACATATCTATGTGCGGGTGCCACTTTGGGATTTATTATGGATCAGGGATTATATACATGTGTAGCTGACTGATGATTTTAGCATGATGGTTATATCTATGTAGATTTATTATCTGTTACACATGTGGAACTGTTATGTGATATTCTCTCTTCCATCTTGCATGAGGACTTTTGCATATTTGTTTGGACATCTAGATAGGCCACTATTTATTGCTACACTACCATATTGGGATTTGACTTAGGAGAAACCATGATTGTTTTCTTTCTCCTTCTTATTTAGACTTTCGAGTCATGTTGCTCGGGTTCGAGCAGAGGTTTGGGATAGTGTAGCCGGGACCTTAGGGTCGGAGACAGAGTGTACTTGGTGTTGGATTGTGGGTTATTGTCGTGACCGCGGACATTAGGCGGTTAGCCAGATGTTGATTACTTTATCAGATTTGGGGTCTTGTGGGGTGTCGCGGCGACCGTGGACATTGGGCGGTTGACCGGATGTTTACTATTGCATCAGATTGGGTATCAGATTTCTCTAGTGGATGGTGTTTCCCACTTATTGAGTACTATTGCATCAGATCGGGGTTGCATTAGTGGATGGAGTTTTCCCACTTTGATCATAGTCATGATCCAGTCCTGCTATTGTGAGACATTGGTTACAGAGATGCTTGGTACAGAGATACTTTACTCGTGTGGGTCGCTCCCCTTGAGTGCCACTCCGGAGTAGGCTTTTGACCGTGACGGGTGCCGGTCAGTTGGACAGTTGTGAGTGATGGCAGAGCAGGCAGTACCAGTTCTACTGGTGACTAGATTGGGTTTATTTGGTCAGATACTGTTTCCTGATGCATTCATACAGTCATTTCTTTCGGTATTGCATTTAGAGGCATACTAGTGGTGGTTTTCCCTTTTATTCAGCAGTTCTGTTTATAGCTTTACCACTCATTCCTTTTCTTGCCTCTGGTAGACTTAGTGGGTACGCCGGAGTTTGAGGCTTTACCCACAGGGGGAGGCTACTGGTTTACTAGTGGTTCTCACTCCCATTGTTGTTTCCCTCTCTTCTTCCTCCTGTTTTGCAGAGTCTTCTGCGGGAGTTGCTGATCTTTCGGTCGTTGTTCGAGGCGAGGGAGTCACGAGCTAGATCCTTACCACCCGAGGAGTGTAGCTGTATCCCCTGGTTGGAGATTCCTTGTAGCTGTCAGCTGGTTTTTACTGTTTACTTTGGAGAGAGATCATTTGTATTTGGAGAGGCTGATGTAGAGACTGTTGTACTATAGCCTTTGTTTATCTCCCTTTTATAGTTGAGAGATGCTGTACTGAGGACATTGTATGATGATTATCTGTATTTGAGGAGATGGATATTGTACTTTATTTCATGTTGTACAGTGATTGGATTTTATTTTACAGCATTTTATTTCCGCTCTGATATTTGCGTAGCTATAGTACTATCTTTTGCAGGTTAGACGCTTCGCCTATGCTCGATTTTGCATAGGTGGCGGATCTGTTGGCGAGCCCGGGTCGCAGTTTCGACCCCGGGGCGTGACAGATTAGGTTGGTATCAGAGCTTAGGGATAGGTCAGTCGGGACTGTAGAAACCCTTGGCTTGTGTTTGGACCCTAGGATGACTTCGTGAGAGTCGTGATTTTTTTTTTGCGAGAGTCCTGATTGAGTTTTATACCTCTCCCAAGTGATGGGATGGGTGATTGGCATGTTTATTTCCTAAGCAATTATGTTGGCTGCAGACAACATAATGCGGCGGAACGGTTGACATGCTCTAGACTCTCGCCGGATTGGGTCGAGTTTTGTTTTGTGCTGTGGTGCAGTTGGTCGTGGTGAGCGGTGTCTCCCCGACGCGTTGTGCGGATTGGTGTGCACTCGTCGCAGCAGTGGAGCGTGAGCGGATTGTTTTGGGGCCGGATACCCGAATTGAGGCCAGAGAGCTCCGGACCCAGATGACAGGATTGTGAGAGGCTTATCAGCGGCAGAGTGAACAGCTGGTCTGAGCGACACAGTTGTCGGAGCAGTGGGCAGCCCGACAGTGCTTTTCTCCTGAGACCACCTGGTTATAGTACCCTCAGCGGCAGTGATTTCTGTGGCACCGATGAGCGAGTAGCCCCCTCCGTGCCAATGTTAGTGCCGAGGCACCGAGGCGGGGTGGATAGCTGATAGTTGATGAGCTGTGGGACATCGTCAATCGATGGCGCCAGTTTTGGCAGATGAACCGCCCCGATTCATGGAATTAAGTTGGAGCCTTTGGAGGTAGAATCGTGGTTGGTGGCGATGGAGTGATCAATTGAGAGTCTCCCTGTGCTAGAGAGTTTATGCAGTTGTTGAACTGCGCGCTCCAGGTTTCGAGGGACGAGGCGCATAGGATGTGTGTGACTAGAAGTGGATTGCGCCAGGATACCTTTCAGTTTATTTGATCCCTCTGTTTTGGATTTTGGATGCCTCGATGGAGCAGGCATTGTGTGTGGACCGTGTCGTTGCAGTTCCTTTGGATAGGGATCTGCCGCCAGAGGTGAGTTCTGGATAGAGGCGCTTGGTGCTAGGTGTTGGAGGACTGATCGGCCGGCAGAGACATTTTTGTTTTCCTTTCCCAGATGGTGCATATCCTTGTGGACGGATTATGCAAAGCTTACCCAAGGGAATGTTACCCTTTGTGATTGATAACATGCATATTTGGGGTACAATTTATGTGATGGAGGGGTGAGCTTAGTAAGGATAATTGTATAAGGAATTGCATGAATTAATTGTGTTTTGTCATATGACGGTTGCAATAATGGATTTTTTTGAGATGTTAGAGGTCGGGTGGACCCCGGTGGCAATATCAGTATCTTTATCAGAGTGGCGCAGCGGTAGCGTGGATTTGTTGTCTGCGGAGGGCCTTATCCATCGCCTCAGTGTGAGCAGAGGCAGAGAATGGTGCTCCTTTGTGATAGTCTTGATTTTCAGGCAGACTAAGCGACGACCACCTACATCGAGCGGATGACACTGTGCTGCCTGGGTGGAGGGCGCCAAGGCAGTGGATCGGGTCGTCGCAGGTGTGATTCCATCACAGCAGTCGGAGTTAGAGTATGTTGCATTCCTGCATGGACTAGAGGCATATTTATTACCACGTGCACTAGAGGTACAGGTTCCTGTTGGTGTGGTGCATGTGGAAGAGGCTTGTGGATCATGTCCAGTGCAGTTGAGACCTTGAGTTATATCGGCAGACTTATTGGTATTTGTGTAGTTCAGTGTTTGACCCAGTGCGTGGGATTGGTTGGCACAGTGCCATATGGTGTTTGACTGCGGAGAGATAAGGCTATGATCTTCTGCGAGGCAGACAATAGAAGCTTGCTTGTTGAGACAATGAGAGCACACAGGTTGCAGCGACAATGCGAGAGGTGCCTACGGCGGCACCGGGACGCAAGGATATTCCTGTTATCGTGAGATCCCGGGTGTGATCCCACCTGAGGTGATGATGATGCCGCCGATTAGGGAGATTGAGATTGCGATTGACGTGGTTCTGGGAACCGCGCCAATCCTGATAGCACCTCATTGGATATCACCTGTAGAGCTGAGAGAGCTGATGGCGCAGTCGCAGGATCTGATGGATCGAGGGTCGGTTCGACCTAGTGCCACTCCGTTGATACACGGTGGTGATGCCACGTTGTTGACACACGACAGTGAGGGTCCTTGTGTGGTGTGACCGCAGGTAAGTTTGGATATTATTTAGGACCCTTTTGATGGAGTTATACCCCGACAGTTGTTTGCTTAGGATGCATGTATCTTTTTGGAATCATGCAGCTGTGTATTTTCGCTAAGGTGGTGTACAGGACACGGTAGGGGCATTATGAGTACAGTGAGGCCAGATGGAATGACTAATGCCCTGTCGCCTTTAAGATTTGAGGAATTGTGTGTTCCAGCTGTACTTGGAAGAATTATTGGCGGTATTTTCCCGAGATAGTTTGATTTTTCCCTCTCTCTGTGTGATTTAGAGCTTGTGGAGCACTTGTAGATGGTGTGACAAGGTCTGTGAGGAAGAAGCTATACGCCAAGTTGTCGTGGTACAAGTTTTAGCTTCGAGAGCATATCTTCTTGGATTACTTATTCTAGCCATAAGGGGCGGTGGTGGAATTCTGGCCGAAATGGATGCTATTCGAGATTGGCCGAGACCGGCAGTTATTGTTGAGGTAAAGAGCTTTTGGGCCGGATAGTGCCAGCAGAGCTTGACGAATAGGTGATGAGACTGATACCAGCACCGATTTCAGCATCGCCAGTGATGGGAGATGGATTTGTGAGATACAGTGATGCCTCCCATAGTGGCTATAAAGTTACAGTTGGATTATTGATAAGCATTCAGTATCACCCCGACAGTGCCACTGTGGTGGCGGATACCCGGAGCAGGAGAGCTATTACGGGTTGAGTTTGATGATTTCGTAGCTGGCGCTGTGTGGGACCGTTGTGGTGACCAGGGCTCGAGGTTGTGTCCCTGGGGGCTCATTTTGATGGTAGACTGCGGTGGTGCAGTCCACTCGTATGGTCAGGATTGAGAGTGACCGAGTGAGGACCCCGGCTTGTTAAGACTTCTTCCCTTCATGGAGGATCGCGTGGGGGTGTTTTGTGTTACACTGGTCAAGTTGGCACCAGGGTGTGTTGTTGATGTGTGTGTTGTACTGTTCTTCTCCCCTTTTCCCCCAGCCTTTTGTTGGAGTCCCTGAGGTTTTCCCACGTCTCAGCACGGGGGTGATGTGCTTTTGGATCCCTCGCCTGTGATTGACTCGCTCCATTTGAGATTTGTGAGTGTTTGAAGTACGAGGGACGCCCGTTGCAAATTCTGGCTCGTGTGATGAGAGGATTGTGCAATCGAGCCATGCCGTACTGGTTGTTGTTATTGTTGTTGAGGAGTAATCACGGGAGTGAGTAGCGACTTGGGAGCCGGAGACAGTGTTGATGGATACCTACCCTAGTTTTGAGACTCCCTTTTGAGCTGTTTTAGTTTCGAGGACGAAACTTTCTTTTAGTGGGGGAGGATGTGATGACCCGAATTTTCGTTGGGGGTTTAGGGCTTGGTCAGTAGCTTCTGGAGGACTATCTCATGCTATGGGAGCGTTTGGGTGTGTATCGGACTCAAGAAGTGGACTTAGTGTGTTGTTTGGACCTCGAGTGTTTTCGGATACCCCCGTTGAATTTTGGGAGGAGCTTTGGGCAAAACGGAGGCCGTATTTGGATTCAGTGCGGAAAAACGTTGAAAAACGGCTATTTACTTGTATTTTTCTGAGTCCGGACGCCCAAAAACGGAGACCTGGAAGTTTCGGGTGTATTTCGTTGCATGGGGGAACCGTGGACCGGCCGGAGGGACACGTGGCAGCCGCGGATTGGCCGACGCACGCGTCCCGGTCCACGGAGTGGGCGCTGGTGCAGTGGACCAGGCGGGAAGCCACGTGGCGGCTCCGGATTGGCGGGCGCAGTGCGCTCGGTTCACGGGAGAGCGCGCGGGTGTACGGTGGACCGCAGCGGGGACACATGGCATCACCTCATTGGGTCGGTGCAGTGGACGCGGCGCACGCGGGGGTGCGCGGGCAGGCCGGGCAGGTGCACGGGCAGGCGCAGGGCTGCAGGCTGGTGGTGTGCCACGTGGCGGTTTTCTATTGGATCAGAGGTGGACACGTGGCAGACTGTGGTTCGTCGGGTGCACAGAGTGTGTGCACCGGGTGCAGCGAGCGCGGGGGCTTGACACGTGGCGTGCGGGGATTGGGCGAGCTACTGTGCGCGTGCAGGCGGCAGGTGGCGTGGCAGACGGCGTGGCAGCGGTGGCGGCTGGCGTGGCGGCCACGGCGCCGACGTGGCGCACGCGTGCGCCATGTGGCGGCCCGCCATTGGCGGGCGCCAGCCGCTTCGTTGACCGGTGTGGGCCACGCGGCGCGAAGGGAGCGGCCGGGTTTGCTGTCCCCTGTGCAGGGGACACGTGTCGGGACGCGGTGCGGGTCGGACGGTTGCAGGATCCGGCCGGATCCGGTGTGCGGGAGTGGGCCGTTTGGGCCGGGCCACTGTTTGGGCCCGGTTTCGGGGCCCAAAACTTTCGGGCGCCCGAAACCGGGGACCCATTGGGAATTATCCTAATTGTTTGCTGCCTTTATAAATACCTCCTCCTCTCCCTCTTTCTTCCCCTTTTTTTGAGCTTTAGAGAGGGAATGGGAGGGAGAGCTCTACACGAAATTTGTTCCCCTTGATGTTCTTGATCTCATGGTGTGAGGACCCGGACCCCCCACGGCAGGGTTTACTGGTGGTTTGGAGGCTTCAGGGAGTGCGTGTGTGCGTGCCGGGCCCCAGACTTGAGTTTCTGGTAAATTTAGAGCTTGTTTTCTTTGCTGAGAGTCCAATTTGGGTGTGTGAGGTGGTTGCGCGCTTATTGGAGCTAAGTTTGTGACCCAGCACAAAAATTGGATCAAGTTTACTTTTCCGAGAAATTTTGGGAAATTTTAGAAGCGAAATTTGGCCGAACGGATCTCGGATTTGGATTCAGCGCGCGAAAACGAGCGAAATGGACTATTTACTTGAATTTTTCGGAGCCCGGACGCGAAAACACGGAAATCGAGGCATGGGGTACTGTTCCGGCGGCCGGAGAGGCGCCGGCGACCGCCGGCGGACGGCGGAGCGCGGCGGAGCAGCCTCGGGCAGGCGGCGGAGCGGCGCGGGCAGGCGGCGAGCGGCGCGTGCAGGCGCGCGGGCGCGCGGGCAGGCGCGCGGTCCACCGCGGAGTCGTGCACCGTACGGATGGGACACGTGGCGCTTTCCTGTTGGTCGGTTCAGCAGGCGCGGTCCACGGGATTTTGGCTTTGGTGCACGGTGAACCGAGGGACACGTGGCGTTGTGTGGTTGGCTGGTTCTGGTGCACCCGGTCCACACGGCGGCGGCGGCTGAGGCGGTGCCTCGGGGCGCGTGCCCGACCCGGGTCCGGCGGCGGCGCGGCCGCGCACGTCGCGCGACGTGCGCGTTGACCGGGCCGGCGTGGGGGGCGCCACGTGGCGCCCCGTGGTTGGTCCGGCGCAGGGGTGCACGACGCCTGGTCGGGACACGTGGCACCTCGTGATTCGTCGGGGTCGTGCGCGGGTGCAGGGGGAGGTTTCCTGGGACACGTGGCGGCCTGAGGGAGTTTCGGGCGCGCACAGTAACGGGCCGGCCCGTTACTGTAGCAGCCCGAAAACTTTCGGGCGCCCGAAAGTTGGGCCCGAAAGTGACTTAAGTGGCTTTTGGGCTGCTTTTCCTTGTGGGCCTATAAATAGGCCACTTTGGCCGCGATTTTGAGCCCTTTCCGAGGGGAATTAGCAACTGCTCCCATTACCAAATTTCTTCCTCTTCCTCTTGGGAATCTCCTGGTGAAATTTCAGAACTTTTGGAAGCCGCGACGACTGTGTTTTCTACCTCGAAGTGCGGAGCGACGGTTTTCTGTTGGAGGCCCGTTATCGTCGCATTTCGGTCAAAAGATTTCCACAGAGCTACCCCGACATCCGATTTCAGCGATTTTTGCGGCGTTGGATTCACGAGAGGTAAATCTTCGACTTTCGTGTTGAGTGTTTTGTCCAGATTTGGGTTTTTGGCACGGATTTCGAGGCATTACTGAGCCGCTGTTTTGTAGTGAGATTTCTGGACAGCACTCACTTCGCGGATTTTTATCTCCACATCCGGACATCGGAATTCGACGATTCAAGAGCCTATCGACATCTACACTTCGCGAGGATCGTCGTGATATTTTTATTGGAATTTTAGAAAATTTATTTTCAGGTGAAATTGCGTGTGAACAGTAACTGTGTATGCAGATTTTTGGAATGTGATTGTTGTGTGTTAATTGGTTGTAATTGTGAGTTGTTGTTGTACCCAGGACTGTAAGAGCACTTTTTGTGCTTCTGGCTCTGTGGATCTGGGCAGTTGTCGTTTGCTGGACTGTTTATCTGTTCCGTCCCGGACAGTTAGCGCGATCAGGTGGGTGATCCTGCTTTCAAATTCTATGGACTGCACTCTAATTCTACAAGTAGATAGCATGCATGTTAGTATATGAGCCAGATAACATGTGTAAACTGTATGTTGGAAACCACGGTAGCTAATTGCTAAATCTGTCGATCTCTTGATAAACTTTGCGATTTGGGAACTTAACTTAGCATAATTGCCTGTTAATTAATTATCATGCGCCACTAAACTACCATAACTTGAACATACATCAGATTTATTTATCACTTTAGCTTTTCCACAGTGGTAGTATTCTTGTCACTCTGGTCATAGTGATTTTTCCCCGAGTCGTGGGCCGGGAGGTTTATTAGCTGGGGATTGCATTTGCACTCGTGTCTGGGGACCGAGTGGCGTCTGTAGCAGTCTGTAGATCGGCTTGCATTCAGATAGTGATAGTGATAAGGATAGTGACAGTGGATCTGGGATTTTTGGGACATGGTCATAGTGACAGTGTGGATTTTTAGCCAGTAAGTGAGATAGTGATTGGATCATAGCCTGCATGTGCCACCTTTGTGCTGGACAGTGTTGCGCAGTTATTTGACTCGAGCGGGTCGCTCCCCTCGAGTGCCACTCCGGAGTAGGCGAGACCGGGTTGTAGTACCGGCTTTGAGATTGAGCTAGATACCGGGTTGGAGTACCGGACATACCTACAGTAGTAGGTAGGCGCAGGTTTGACTGGGCCCGTTGTGGCAGTCAGTTTGGATTGGGTATCTGAGTTGAGTGTCAGTTGTGGCATATCGTCCTCATGTTCTTCCCCTTGAGCATTGTAGATAGGGGCATAGTAGCAGTAGATGTTTACTTTCCAGCTTTTCATACTGCATTTCTTTTGTTACTTTTATCTCTAGTAGACTTAGTGGGCAGGCCGTCGGGCTTGTTGGCGGCACCCACTGAGAACTACTGTGGGAGGTAGTTCTCACACCCGTCGTGGTGTCTTTTCCCCAGGGACTTCAGCTCCAGTTCCTGCGGTGCCAGTTGCTGATCCTGCTCTTCCAGACCGAGGTAAGGGAGTCGCGAGATAGATCCCTTCCCCCTTCAGCTTCAGTGTTGTAGAGGTACCCTTATATTTTGGTGGTGTGATGTTTGAGAGATTATGTAGTGAGGTATCGAGTTGTACTTTTCTGCTTTCTTTGAGAGACTTTTGTATTTGTTGGTGAGGACTTATTGTATTATGAGAGTTGTACTTATTTTATTTCTAGCAGTTTACCTTGCTCTGATATCTGTTTAGTGTAGTATCTCCCTTTTTGCAGGTTAGACGCTACGCCTCTACAGGGCTTCCTGTAGGGACGGCGGATCTGTTGGCGAGCCCGGGGTACAGTCTTGACCCCGGGGCGTGACAGATTAGAGTGGTATCAGAGCTTAGGGTGTAGGTCTTGAGGACTTAGGAACCCTAGGCTTATGGTTAAACCCTAGGATGACCCACGTGAGAGCCGAGACTTTTAGCGAAAGTCTTGATTGGGTATCTAACTCTCCCGAGTGGATAGGGACGAGTGATAGACATGCCTTCCTTCTGTGGCGACTATGTTGGCTGCAGACAACATAGTGCTTCGGGAAGGGGACATGCCTTTCGACTTTCGCTAGATTGGGTCGAGTGTTGCTTTTGGTTTTGATTGTGTGTTTTGTCCCTCAGGTGGGGATGCCTCCTCGACGTTCGATGGTGACGCGTTCGCAGCCCTCGTCCTCAGAGCCCGAGCAGGAGGACTCGGGGCGAGGACCTCAGGCTGAGATTCAGGAGCTCCGTGCCCAGATGGCACAGTTGGCTGAGGCGGCTAGACGCCAGGAGGAGGCAGTGGCGCGGCTGACGCTCTTAGTGGAGCAGAGAGCACAGCCGGCAGTGGCACCCCCTGAGGCTCCGCCGGTGCCTTCTTCCCCTGTTGTGGCACCCCCTATTCCTGCTGAGCCGGTTTCGAGTAGGCCACCGGCCGGGGCGACGGGAGCGTTGACTGAGTCAGAGCAGCGGGAGGTTGTTGATTTGCTGATGAGATTCCGGCGGTTCGATCCGCCCCGCTTTTCGGGCATGGGTGCTGAGCCTTGGGCAGCCGAGACTTGGATTACCACTATGGAGCGCCACTTCGAGAGTTTGTTTGTGGATGAGAGGTTTCGGGTCATTCTGGCTACCCATTTTCTGGAGAGCAACGCCGAGGCATGGTGGCGGCGTGTGCGACCAGCTGGTCCATCTGGGACGCAGCTTCTTTCCTGGACCGAGTTCCGGAGCATGTTGCTGGGAGCCTTCTTTCCTGAGAGTGTTCGACAGCGACTGGAGGAGCAACTGAAGAATCTCCGCCAGGGAGATAGGCCGGTGCAAATGTACATCGCAGAATTCAACCAGCTTTTGGCATGTGTGCCACATGTGGCCAGGGACGAGAGCCATCGCGTTTATATGTTTGAGCGAGGACTTCGCCGAGATATTTACCAGTTTGTCCGATCCCGCCGACTGCAGACCTTGGAGGCCTCGATGGAGCAGGCTTTGTATGTGGAGAGTGGAGAGGCCGTGATGGATGAGGTATCTCCGGCCCCTGTAGTGACTCCTGGGGCGAAGCGCCCGGCTTCTCCGGAGGAGGGGCAGTCTAGTAGGCAGGGACCCCCGAGACCTCCACGTTCCCACTCGCAGGGCCAGGGGTACCAGGGACATCAGAGATCGGGGGCGTCTCGCCAGGTACAGCAGCAGCAGCGTCGACCCCCACGACAGCAGACTTTTCAGCAGCAGCGCCCAGATCGGTGTGTTATCTGTGGAGGCCCGCACTTACCGACTCAGTGCCCGCAGAGACAGGGCCATTGTTTTCGCTGCGGGCAGGCCGGTCACTTTGCGAGCGTGTGTCCTAGAGCCGGCCATCCAGCTCCTTCATCTACATCTGCACCGTTTGTCCCTTTCCAGCCAGCCGATCCTTCTGCGGCCTATAGCAGGCCGGATGTTGCCTCATCTTCTTCCCGACAGCCAGAGCGACGTCCCCCGGCACCGAGCGGTCGTATTTATGCCGCTCCGGTTGAGGTCACTTCAGCAGCAGAGCAGGTCGTTGCAGGTATTATTCTGTTTAGCACTCCGTGCTCAGGTTTCTTTTGATACCGGTGCATCTCATTTATTCATCAGTAGAGTTTTTGCATCTATCTGCATGATATCAGGGCATGTGCATCTTAGTATAATTTAAGGGTAGAGATCTTGTGACCTGCATTAGCGTTCGGATTCATCCTAGTATCTTCCAGCAGAGGCGAATTTTTTTTGTGGCATGATTAGAACAACTGAACTTTGAACGGCGCGCCGATTGTTGTGTTGGTTCAGTTGCAGCTCCCCGACTCAGATTGAGCGCTTGGGATGGACCAGTTGGTGCGGTATCGTGCAACATTCGATTGCGAACGGAGAATAGTGGCCTTTCCGCAAGTTGGACGACAGAAGATCATTTCTACTGGGTACTAAGGCATCTTTCCTGCAGCAGTGGCTTCAGCGGCTTTGGGTTAGGCGCGACTTGTCGAGCGTAGGTGACGCCTAGGACTAGAGGGTTTGTCTCTAGGGGTCTTGGTTAGAGTGGTGTTTCTTTTAGGGGCACGGGTAGACCGTAGCTTCCGTTTTGTTGTCGCAGCAGGAACGGCATCAACCCTCCTCTCCCTCTTTTCTCACTCTTGTGCTGAAATTCGCGAACGGGATGAAAGATACAAAAGACTACTCTAGAGGTGGGGACGGTGCCCGAACCTGTTTTGTTGGATTAGGGCAAGGGCACTAGTCTCTCGGAACTTTCGAACGTTTCGCTAATTTCAGTTGTTTTCTAAATTTGAGAGTTGGAGGTTGATGACCTTCCTACTGGTGGAGCCCTTCTTTTTCTGTTAAGTTTTGTAGCGTAATTCGAATAGTTTGGAGGCGTAGAGTTGGTTGTTCTTCTTAGTCCTTGGTGTTTGGGAATTCCTGAGTTTTCCGCGGTTGGACGCGCTTTGTGGAGAGTTTTTAGCGACTGGTGTGTTGGAGGCTTACCTTTGGGCTGGGAGACTCCCTTTTGAGCTGTGTTTGTTTCGAGGACGAAACTTTCTTTTAGTGGGGGAGGATGTGAGGACCCGGACCCCCACGGCAGGGTTTACTGGTGGTTTGGAGGCTTCAGGGAGTGCGTGTGTGCGTGCCGGGCCCCAGACTTGAGTTTCTGGTAAATTTAGAGCTTGTTTTTTTTGCTGAGAGTCCATTTGGGTGTGTGAGGTGGTTGCGCGCTTATTGGAGCTAAGTTTGTGACCCAGCACAAAAATTGGATCAAGTTTACTTTTCTGAGAAATTTTGGGAAATTTTAGAAGCGGAATTTGGCCGAACGGACCTCGGATTTGGATTCAGCGCGCGAAAACGAGCGAAATGGACTATTTACTTGAATTTTTCGGAGCCGGACGCGAAAACACGAAAATCGAGGCATGGGGTACTGTTCCGGCGGCCGGAGAGGCGCCGGCGACCGCGGCGGCGGACGGCGGAGCAGCCTCGGGCAGGCGGCGGAGCGGCGCGGGCAGGCGGCGAGCGCGCGGGCAGGACGGCGGGCGCGCGGGCAGGCGCGCGGGCGCGCGGGCAGGCGCGGTCCACCGCGGAGTCGTGCACCGTACGGATGGGACACGTGGCGCTTTCCTGTTGGTCGGTTCAGCAGGCGCGGTCCACGGGATTTGGCTTTGGTGCACGGTGAACCGAGGGACACGTGGCGTTGTGTGGTTGGCTGGTTCTGGTGCACCCGGTCCACAAGGCGGCGGCGGCTGAGGCGGTGCCTCGGGGCGCGTGCCCGACCCGGGTCCGGCGGCGGCGCGGCCGCGCACGTCGCGCGACGTGCGCGTTGACCGGGCCGGCGTGGGGGGCGCCACGTGGCGCCCCGTGGTTGGTCCGGCGCAGGGTGCACGACGCCTGGTCGGGACACGTGGCACCTCGTGATTCGTCGGGGTCGTGCGCCGGGTGCAGGGGGAGGTTCCTGGGACACGTGGCGGCCCGAGGGGTTTCGGGCGCGCACAGTAACGGGCCGGCCCGTTACTGTAGCAGCCCGAAAACTTTCGGGCGCCCGAAAGTTGGGCCCGAAAGTGACTTAAGTGGCTTTTGGGCTGCTTTTCCTTGTGGGCCTATAAATAGGCCACTTTGGCCGCGATTTTGAGCCCTTTCCGAGGGGAATTAGCAACTGCTCCTTTACCAAATTTCTTTCCTCTTCCTCTTGGGAATCTCCTGGTGAAATTTCAGAACTTTTGGAAGCCGCGACGACTGTGTTTTCTACCTCGAAGTGCGGAGCGACGGATTTCTGTTGGAGGCCCGTTATCGTCGCATTTCGGTCTAAGATTTCCACAGAGCTAACCCGACATCCGATTTCAGCGATTTTTGCGGCGTTGGATTCACGAGAGGTAAATCTTCGACTTAC
>CM054947.1:6743328-6798000 GCA_029168755.2 Tillandsia fasciculata | reverse complement strand
GAGCCAGATAACATGTGTAAGCTGTATGTTGGAAACCACGGTAGCTAATTGCTAAATCTGTCGATCTCTTGATAAACTTTTGCGATTTGGGAACTTAACTTAGCATAATTGCCTGTTAATTAATTATCATGCGCCACTAAACTACCATAACTTAACATACATCAGATTTATTTATCACTTTAGCTTTTCCACAGTGGTAGTATTCTTGTCACTCTGGTTATAGTGATTTTTTTCCCCGAGTCGTGGGCGGGAGGTTTATTAGCTGGGGATTGCATTTGCACTCGTGTCTGGGGACCGAGTGGCGTCTGTAGCAGTCTGTAGATCGGCTTGCGTTCAGATAGTGATAGTGATAAGGATAGTGACAGTGGATCTGGGATTTTTGGGACATGGTCATAGTGACAGTGTGGAATTTTTAGCCAGTAGTGAGATAGTGATTGGATCATAGCCTGCATGTGCCACCTTTGTGCTGGACAGTGTTGCGCAGTTATTTGACTCGAGCGGGTCGCTCCCCTCGAGTGCCACTCCGGAGTAGGCGAGACCGGGTTGTAGTAACCGGCTTTGAGATTGAGCTGATACCGGGTTTGAGTACCGGACATACCTACAGTAGTAGGTAGGCGCAGTTTGACTGGGCCCGTTGTGGCAGTCAGTTTGGATTGGGTATTCTGAGTTGAGTGTCAGTTGTTGGCATATCGTCCTCCTGTTCTTCCCCTTGAGCATTGTAGATAGGGGCATAGTAGCAGTAGATGTTTTACTTTCCAGCTTTTCATACTGCATTTCTTTTGTTACTTTTATCTCTAGTAGACTTAGTGGGCAGGCCGTCGGGCTTGTTGGCGGCACCCACTGAGACTACTGTGGGAGGTAGTTCTCACACCCGTCGTGGTGTCTTTTCCCCAGGGACTTCAGCTCCAGTTCCTGCGGTGCCAGTTGCTGATCCTGCTCTTCCAGACCGAGGTAAGGGAGTCGCGAGATAGATCCCTTCCCCCTTCAGCTTCAGTGTTGTAGAGGTACCCTTATATTTTGGTGGTGTGATGTTTGAGAGATTATGTAGTGAGGTATCGAGTTGTACTTTTCTTTTCTTTTCTTTGAGAGACTTTTGTATTTGTTGGTGAGGACTTATTGTATTATGAGAGCTGTACTTATTTTATTTCTAGCAGTTTACTTCGCTCTGATATCTGTTTAGTGTAGTATCTCCCTTTTTGCAGGTTAGACGCTACGTCTCTACGGGGCTTCCTGTAGGGGCGGCGGATCTGTTGGCGAGCCCGGGGTACAGTCCTGACCCCGGGCGTGACAGATTAGAGTGGTATCAGAGCTTAGGGTGTAGGTCTTGAGGACTTAGGAACCCTAGGCTTATGGTTAAACCCTAGGATGACCCACGTGAGAGCCGAGACTTTTAGCGAAAGTCTTGATTGGGTATCTAACTCTCCCGAGTGGGTAGGGACGAGTGATAGACATGCCTTCCTTCTGTGGCGACTATGTTGGCTGCAGACAACATAGTGCTTCGGGAAGGGGGACATGCCTTTCGACTTTCGCTAGATTGGGTCGAGTGTTGCTTTTGGTTTTGATTGTGTGTTTTGTCCCTCAGGTGGGGATGCCTCCTCGACGCTCGATGGTGACGCGTCCGCAGCCTTCGTCCTCAGAGCCCGAGCAGGAGGACTCGGGGCGAGGACCTCAGGCTGAGATTCAGGAGCTCCGTGCCCAGATGGCACAGTTGGCTGAGGCGGCTAGACGCCAGGAGGAGGCAGTGGCGCGGCTGACGCTCTTAGTGGAGCAGAGAGCACAGCCGGCAGTGGCACCCCCTGAGGCTCCGCCGGTGCCTTCTTCCCCTGTTGTGGCACCCCCTATTCCTGCTGAGCCGGTTTCGAGTAGGCCACCGGCCGGGGCGACGGAGCGTTGACTGAGTCAGAGCAGCGGGAGGTTGTTGATTTGCTGATGAGATTCCGGCGGTTCGATCCGCCCCGCTTTTCGGGCATGGGTGCTGAGCCTTGGGCAGCCGAGACTTGGATTACCACTATGGAGCGCCACTTCGAGAGTTTGTTTGTGGATGAGAGGTTTCGGGTCATTCTGGCTACCCATTTTCTGGAGAGCAACGCCAAGGCATGGTGGCGGCGTGTGCGACCAGCTGGTCCACCTGGGACGCAGCTTCTTTCCTGGACCGAGTTCCGGAGCATGTTGCTGGGAGCCTTCTTTCCTGAGAGTGTTCGACAGCGACTGGAGGAGCAACTGAAGAATCTCCGCCAGGGAGATAGGCCGGTGCAAATGTACATCGCAGAATTCAACCAGCTTTTGGCATGTGTGCCACATGTGGCCAGGGACGAGAGCCATCGCGTTTATATGTTTGAGCGAGGACTTCGCCGAGATATTTACCAGTTTGTCCGATCCCGCCGACTGCAGACCTTGGAGGCCTCGATGGAGCAGGCTTTGTATGTGGAGAGTGGAGAGGCCGTGATGGATGAGGTATCTCCGGCCCCTGTAGCGACTCCTGGGGCGAAGCGCCCGGCTTCTCCGGAGGAGGGCAGTCTAGTAGGCAGGGACCCCCGAGACCTCCACGTTCCCACTCGCAGGGCCAGGGTACCAGGGACATCAGAGATCGGGGGCGTCTCGCCAGGTACAGCAGCAGCAGCGTCGACCCCCACGACAGCAGACTTTTCAGCAGCAGCGCCCAGATCGGTGTGTTATCTGTGGAGGCCCGCACTTACCGACTCAGTGCCCGCAGAGACAGGGCCATTGTTTTCGCTGCGGGCAGGCCGGTTACTTTGCGAGCGTGTGTCCTAGAGCCGGCCATCCAGCTCCTTCATCTACATCTGCACCGTTTGTCCCTTTCCAGCCAGCCGATCCTTCTGCGGCCTATAGCAGGCCGGATGTTGCCTCATCTTCTTCCCGACAGCCAGAGCGACGTCCCCCGGCACCGAGCGGTCGTATTTATGCCGCTCCGGTTGAGGTCACTTCAGCAGCCGAGCAGGTCGTTGCAGGTATTATTCTGGTCTTAGCACTCCGTGCTCAGGTTTCTTTTGATACCGGTGCATCTCATTTATTCATCAGTAGAGTTTTTGCATCTATCTGCATGATATCAGGGCATGTGCATCTTAGTATAATTTAGGGGTAGAGATCTTGTGACCTGCATTAGCGTTCGGATTCATCCTAGTATCTTCCAGCAGAGGCGAATTTTTTTTGTGGCATGATTAGAACAACTGAACTTTGAACGGCGCGCCGATTGTTGTGTTGGTTCAGTTGCAGCTCCCTGACTCAGATTGAGCGCTTGGGATGGACCAGTTGGTGCGGTATCGTGCAACATTCGATTGCGAACGGAGAATAGTGGCCTTTCCGCAAGTTGGACGACAGAAGAACATTTCTACTGGGTACTGAGGCATCTTTCCTGCAGCAGTGGCTTCAGCGGCTTTGGGTTAGGCGCGACTTGTCGAGCGTAGGTGACGCCTAGGACTAGAGGGTTTGTCTCTAGGGGTCTTGGTTAGAGTGGTGTTTCTTTTAGGGGCACGGGTAGACCGTAGCTTCCGTTTTGTTGTCGCAGCAGGAATGGCATCAACCCTCCTCTCCCTCTTTTCTCACTCTTGTGCTGAAATTCGCGAACGGGATGAAAGATACAAAAGACTACTCTAGAGGTGGGGACGGTGCCCGAACCTGTTTTTGTTGGATTAGGGCAAGGGCACTAGTCTCTCGGAACTTTCGAACGTTTCGCTAATTTCAGTTGTTTTCTAAATTTGAGAGTTGGAGGTTGATGACCTTCCTACTGGGGGAGCCCTTCTTTTTCTGTTAAGTTTTGTAGCGTAATTCGAATAGTTTGGAGGCGTAGAGTTGGTTGTTCTTCTTAGTCCTTGGTGTTTGGGAATTCCTGAGTTTTCCGCGGTTGGACGCGCTTTGTGGAGAGTTTTTAGCGACTGGTGTGTTGGAGGCTTACCTTTGGGCTGGGAGACTCCCTTTTGAGCTGTGTTTGTTTCGAGGACGAAACTTTCTTTTAGTGGGGGAGGATGTGAAGACCCGGACCCCCATGGCAGGGTTTACTGGTGGTTTGGAGGCTTCAGGGAGTGCGTGTGTGCGTGCCGGGCCCCAGACTTGAGTTTCTGGTAAATTTAGAGCTTGTTTTTTTTGCTGAGAGTCCAATTTGGGTGTGTGAGGTGGTTGCGCGCTTATTGGAGCTAAGTTTGTGACCCAGCACAAAAATTGGATCAAGTTTACTTTTCCGAGAAATTTTGGGAAATTTTAGAAGCGGAATTTGGCCGAACGGATCTCGGATTTGGATTCAGCGCGCGAAAACGAGCGAAATGGACTATTTACTTGAATTTTTCGGAGCCCGGACGCGAAAACACGAAAATCGAGGCATGGGGTACTGTTCCGGCGGCCGGAGAGGCGCCGGCGACCGCCGGCGGACGGCGGAGCAGCCTCGGGCAGGCGGCGGAGCGGCGCGGGCAGGCGGCGAGCGGCGCGGGCAGGCGGGCGGGCGCGCGGGCAGGCGCGCGGGCGCGCGGGCAGGCGCGCGGTCCACCACGGAGTCGTGCACCGTACGGATGGGACACGTGGCGCTTTCCTGTTGGTCGGTTCAGCAGGCGCGGTCCACGGGATTTTGGCTTTGGTGCACGGTGAACCGAGGGACACGTGGCGTTGTGTGGTTGGCTGGTTCTGGTGCACCCGGTCCACATGGCGGCGGCGGCTGAGGCGGTGCCTCGGGGCGCGTGCCCGACCCGGGTCCGGCGGCGGCGCGGCCGCGCACGTCGCGCGACGTGCGCGTTGACCGGGCCGGCGTGGGGGGCGCCACGTGGCGCCCCGTGGTTGGTCCGGCGCAGGGGTGCACGACGCCTGGTCGGGACACGTGGCACCTCGTGATTCGTCGGGGTCGTGCGCCGGGTGCAGGGGGAGGTTTCCTGGGACACGTGGCGGCCCGAGGGAGTTTCGGGCGCGCACAGTAACGGGCCGGCCCGTTACTGTAGCAGCCCGAAAACTTTCGGGCGCCCGAAAGTTGGGCCCGAAAGTGACTTAAGTGGCTTTTGGGCTGCTTTTCCTTGTGGGCCTATAAATAGGCCACTTTGGCCGCGATTTTGAGCCCTTTCCGAGGGGAATTAGCAACTGCTCCCTTTACCAAATTTCTTCCTCTTCCTCTTGGGAATCTCCTGGTGAAATTTCAGAACTTTTGGAAGCCGCGACGACTGTGTTTTCTACCTCGAAGTGCGGAGCGACGGTTTTCTGTTGGAGGCCCGTTATCGTCGCATTTCGGTCAAAGATTTCCACAGAGCTACCCCGACATCCGATTTCAGCGATTTTTGCGGCGTTGGATTCACGAGAGGTAAATCTTCGACTTTCGTGTTGAGTGTTTTGTCCAGATTTGGGTTTTTGGCACGGATTTCGAGGCATTACTGAGCCGCTGTTTTGTAGTGAGATTTCTGGACAGCACTCACTTCGCGGATTTTTATCCCCACATCCGAACATCGGAATTCGACGATTCAAGAGCCTATCGACATCTACACTTCGCGAGGATCGTCGTGATATTTTTATTGGAATTTTAGAAAATTTATTTTCAGGTGAAAATCGCGTGTGAACAGTAACTGTGTATGCAGATTTTTGGAATGTGATTGTTATGTGTTAATTGGTTGTAATTGTGAGTTGTTGTTGTACCCAGGACTGTAAGAGCACTTTTTGTGCTTCTGGCTCTGTGGATCTGGGCAGTTGTCGTTTGCTGGACTGTTTATCTGTTCCGTCCCGGACAGTTAGCGCGATCAGGTGGGTGATCCTGCTTACAAATTCTATGGACTGCACTCTAATTCTACAAGTAGATTAGCATGCATGTTAGTATATGAGCCAGATAACATGTGTAAGCTGTATGTTGGAAACCACGGTAGCTAATTGCTAAATCTGTCGATCTCTTGATAAACTTTGCGATTTGGGAACTTAACTTAGCATAATTGCCTGTTAATTAATTATCATGCGCCACTAAACTACCATAACTTGAACATACATCAGATTTATTTATCACTTTAGCTTTTCCACAGTGGTAGTATTCTTGTCACTCTGGTTATAGTGATTTTTTTCCCCGAGTCGTGGGCCGGGAGGTTTATTAGCTGGGGATTGCATTTGCACTCGTGTCTGGGGACCGAGTGGCGTCTGTAGCAGTCTGTAGATCGGCTTGCGTTCAGATAGTGATAGTGATAAGGATAGTGACAGTGGATCTGGGATTTTTGGGACATGGTCATAGTGACAGTGTGAATTTTTAGCCAGTAAGTGAGATAGTGATTGGATCATAGCCTGCATGTGCCACCTTTGTGCTGGACAGTGTTGCGCAGTTATTTGACTCGAGCGGGTCGCTCCCCTCGAGTGCCACTCCGGAGTAGGCGAGACCGGGTTGTAGTACCGGCTTTGAGATTGAGCTAGATACCGGGTTGGAGTACCGGACATACCTACAGTAGTAGGTAGGCGCAGGTTTGACTGGGCCCGTTGTGGCAGTCAGTTTGGATTGGGTATTCTGAGTTGAGTGTCAGTTGTGGCATATCGTCCTCCTGTTCTTCCCCTTGAGCATTGTAGATAGGGGCATAGTAGCAGTAGATGTTTACTTTCCAGCTTTTCATACTGCATTTCTTTTGTTACTTTTATCTCTAGTAGACTTAGTGGGCAGGCCGTCGGGCTTGTTGGCGGCACCCACTGAGAACTACTGTGGGAGGTAGTTCTCACACCCGTCGTGGTGTCTTTTCCCCAGGGACTTCAGCTCCAGTTCCTGCGGTGCCAGTTGCTGATCCTGCTCTTCCAGACCGAGGTAAGGGAGTCGCGAGATAGATCCCTTCCCCCTTCAGCTTCAGTGTTGTAGAGGTACCCTTATATTTTGGTGGTGTGATGTTTGAGAGATTATGTAGTGAGGTATCGAGTTGTACTTTTCTGCTTTCTTTGAGAGACTTTTGTATTTGTTGGTGAGGACTTATTGTATTATGAGAGTTGTACTTATTTTATTTCTAGCAGTTTATCTTGCTCTGATATCTGTTTAGTGTAGTATCTCCCTTTTTGCAGGTTAGACGCTACGCCTCTACAGGGCTTCCTGTAGGGACGGCGGATCTGTTGGCGAGCCCGGGGTACAGTCTTGACCCCGGGGCGTGACATCATGGTGGATCCCCGAAATTTTTGGAGGCTCGGCAACGGCGATATCGATTTTACAGTTCGCCTCAGTTTTTCCCCCATTTCGGCCCATTACCGTCACAGTTCAGTCAAAAATTCACTGTGGGCAAACCAGGAGGAATTTTTGGGCGATTTTTTCGACAGCGTGTTTCTAAGAGGTAAGTCTTCGATTTTTGTGTTGATCACTTCACCCCGTTTCGCACTCTTGGCACGGTTCCCGAGGCATTTTGACCCCCCTTTTTTGTGGTGAGTTTTGGACAGCATGGGCTTGTCGATTTTCTATCTCGGTCTAGGAGCATCGGAATGAGGCGTTTAAGGAATCGATTGACATCTACGCTTCGAGAGAAACGCACTCGTATTTTTATTAGATTTTTCTGAGGTCTTTTCGAAGGTGAGAATTAAGCTTCTCTGTGGCTGTTTTTACAGATGTGTGAGTTGTTGATGGTTTGGCTTACCGCGATGTCCGATTTGTTTCTTGGCCTACAGGTATCGGATTAAAGTGTATGAATACTCGATTTGGGGCTACTCGTCGCGAGGATAGCAACCGTGATTTTTCTGGGATTTTTAGAGGACTATACACTGGTGAAAATCCCCCTCTTCTCTACTGGTTGGTAAAAACAGCATGTGCTGTTTTTGGGGATTTAGTTGTATGCTGAATGTGACTCTTTTGCAGTTGTTCGCAGATCTAGGGTTTTTTGCAAGGAATTGAAGGACGGACAGCAAGGAGACTTGTGCAGCTGTGGTTTGCGCTTTTCGAGGTGAAATTTAGCCATTTTGGGGCTGGTTTTTGGACAGTAGGTGTTTGTGCAGTTTTGGGATTAATTGTGCGCATTGTTCTGTGCAGTGGGACACAGTTTTTGGTGGATACTGGTGCTAGGGGACAGCGGGCAGCGAGAGATTTCTTTTGGTGTTGTGCGCGCTTTTCGAGGTGGGTGGTTGTTGCATACCTCTACTTCTCACTTGCTCACTAAGTTTATTAGAGAAGCCCACTATTGATCATATTGATTGATTACCATGCATGTTTGACTGATATAAATGTGAGCCTATCAATTGAGATTAATTCTGTGGATATAGCATGTTGGGAATCTTATTGGACAATATTATTGTGGAAACATGATTGCGGGGACATATTTAATAGTGATAATTAACATGCCATATTAGCACATAGATTTTATAAAAGTGGATTAAATGGATTAATGGTTGGGACATGATGACATATCTATGTGCGGGTGCCACTTTGGGATTTATTATGGATCAGGGATTATATACATGTGTAGCTGACTGATGATTTTAGCATGATGGTTATATCTATGTAGATTTATTATCTGTTACACATGTGGAACTGTTATGTGATATTCTCTCTTCCATCTTGCATGAGGACTTTTGCATGTTAGTTTGGATATCTAGATAGGCCACTATTTATTGCTACACTACCATATTGGGATTTGACTTAGGAGAAACCATGATTGTTTTCTTTCTCCTTCTTATTTAGACTTTCGAGTCATGTTGCTCGGGTTCGAGCAGAGGTTTGGGATAGTGTAGCCGGGACCTTAGGGTCGGAGACAGGGTGTACTTGGTGTTGGATTGTGGGTTATTGTAGTGACCGCGGACATTAGGCGGTTAGCCAGATGTTGATTACTTTATCAGATTTGGGGTCTTGTGGGGTGTCGCGGCGACCGTGGACATTGGGCGGTTGACCGGATGTTTACTATTGCATCAGATTGGGTATCAGATTTCTCTAGTGGATGGTGTTTCCCACTTATTAAGTACTATTGCATCAGATTGGGTATCAGATTTCTCTAGTGGATGGTGTTTCCCACTTATTGAGTACTATTGCATCAGATCGGGGTTGCATTAGTGGATGGAATTTTTCCACTTTGATCATAGTCATGATCCAGTCCTGCTATTGTGAGACATTGGTTACAGAGATGCTTGGTACAGAGATACTTTACTCGTGTGGGTCGCTCCCCTCGAGTGCCACTCCGGAGTAGGCTTTTGACCGTGACGGGTGCCGGTCAGTTGGACAGTTGTGAGTGATGGCAGAGCAGGCAGTACCAGTTCTACTGGTGACTAGATTGGGTTTATTTGGTCAGATACTGTTTCCTGATGCATTCATACAGTCATTTCTTTTGGTATTGCATTTAGAGGCATAGTAGTGGTGGTTTCTCCTTTTATTCAGCAGTTCAGTTTATAGCTTTACCACTCATTCCTTTTCTTGTCTCTGGTAGACTTAGTGGGTACGCCGGAGTTTGAGGCTTTACCCACAGGGGGAGGCTACTGGTTTACTAGTGGTTCTCACCCCCTTTGTTGTTTCCCTCTCTTCTTCCTCCTGTTTTGCAGAGTCTTCTGCGGGAGTTGCTGATCTTTCGGTCGTGGTTCGAGGCGAGGGAGTCACGAGCTAGATCCTTACCACCCGAGGAGTGTAGCTGCATCCCCTGGTTGGAGATTCCTTGTAGCTGTCAGCTGGTTTTTACTGTTTACTTTGGAGAGAGATCTTTTGTATTTGGAGATGCTGATGTAGAGACTGTTGTACTATAGCCTTTGTTTATCTCCCTTTTATAGTTGAGAGATGCTGTACTGAGGACATTATATAATGATTATCTGTATTTGAGGAGATGGATATTGTACTTTATTTCATGTTGTACAGTGATTGGATTTTATTTTACAGCATTTTATTTCCGCTCTGATATTTGCGTAGCTATAGTACTATCTTTTGCAGGTTCGACGCTTCGCCTATGCTCGATTTTGCATAGGTGGCGGATCTGTTGGCGAGCCCGGGTTGCAGTTTTCGACCCAGGGGCGTGACACAAAGTCTGTCTGCCGCGCACTCCGGAGTGGCACTCGAGGGGAGCGACGCACACGAGGAAAATAGTAACCACAAGTAACCTGATATAGCAGGACTGGATCGTGACTCAAATCAAGTGAGAAAAACCATCCACAAAAGATTGCCCGATCCCCCTCTCCCAATCTGATGCAATAGTACAGCCCGGTCAACCACCCAAAATTCGTGGTTACCGCAACTCCCTACCATCAAGCCCAGCCTATCCCAAATCCCCAGCAACCTGACTACACTATCCCAGCCCCCCGCTCGAACCCGAGCATGCTATCCCTGAAGTCTAAATAATAGGAGAAAGAAATAAAAGCATGGTTTCTCCTAAGTAAAATCCCAAAAGATAGTGCATCAGTAAATAGTGACTTAGTTATATGACCATTTTAAGCATGCAATTGTCCCAATATTTTAGTCTATTTCACATGAATAGTTAAGCTAAAGCAACGAGTGTCAGCACTAATGTCTCAAAGTGATGATCCCTATTTGCAAAGTCACTAATTGCTAACCTACAGGTGATCATGCTGTCCCGGATAATTAATTAATTAAACAGAAGTGATCATGATACAAAACTCATGCCCAAATGCCATTATCTCAGTTACATGGATAAACTATCAATTATTTAATTCCATATTGTATGCAAGGTTATCAACAATAAGTTAGGCCTTTCTAACATCGGGATACTCTGATATTCCTAGTGAGCATACCAAAGGAGAGGAATACAACAACCACCCACCTGAAGAGCTGACTGTCCAAATCCCACAGCTGAAAATACCAGGAAATCCAAATCTCCTACTCCAATGGGTCCAGCAATACCCGCAACTCTCCTGGGTACTGTCACGCCCCGGGTCGAAACTGCGACCCGGACTCGCCAACAGATCCGCCGCCCATACGGGAAGCCCCGTATGAACGTAGCGTCTAACCTGCAAAAGAACATCTATACTATACAGATATCAGAGCTGAAGTGTAAACTGCTGGAAAATAAAAGCTCAATGAACAACTACATCTCTCAGATAATACAAACCAACCTCACCAAAAGTACATAATCTCTCAAGCAGTAAAATAAAAGTACAACTCTATACCTCACTACAAAGTCTCTCAACATAAACTCTCAAAAGTGAGGGGGTACATCTACTCTCTGGACGACGACTGGTAGGGATCTATCTCGCGACTCCCTTACCTCGATCTGAAGAAGCAGCAACAGGAGCAGCAGGAACAGGAGTAGTAGTCCCTGTGGGAAAAGACACCACGACGGGTGTGAGAACTACGTCCCAAGTAGTTCTCAGTGGGTGCCGCCAACAAGCCCGACGGTCTGCCCACTAAGTCTACTAGAGGCATAAGTAATAATAATATAAACTGAAATGAAAGGCTGGAAAAGTAACTCTACAGCTACTATGCCTCTATCTAGATGCTCAAAAAGTGGAACAGATGATAACATGATGCATCTACTAACTCACACAGTACACTCACCCAATCTATACTGACTGCCGCATAGGGTCCAGTCAAACCTGCGCCCACCTACTGCCGCACATCCTCAATAGGACGGGTCTACCGTAGGGTGTCC
Source organism: Tillandsia fasciculata (assembly GCA_029168755.2). Classification (NCBI taxonomy): domain Eukaryota; kingdom Viridiplantae; phylum Streptophyta; class Magnoliopsida; order Poales; family Bromeliaceae; genus Tillandsia; species Tillandsia fasciculata. Next base: position 6,786,502 of record CM054947.1, on the reverse strand, counting down.
GTGAAAACTGGCCCAGCCAGAGGGACGGCGTCGACAAGTCGCGATAGCAAGTAACAGGTCCAACTCCGGAGTGGCACTCGAGGGGCGCGACCCCACCGAGTAAAGTATCTGCGCATCTCTGTCGAGCTCGATATGGCTCATGCAGGCTATAGTCCAAACCACGATCCACACGATCGACCAACAACACTAACTCTCAACTCACAGGCTGGAAAACCACACAGCCGGGACCACCGTCCCCCAGACGGCTCCCAAAACAGAACACCAACCAGGGCCCGAAAGTTCTGGGAGACCGACACCTACAACCCTATCAAACAAGAACAGGTTCCAGGCTTGGCCCCCGTCGCTTTCGTCCCAACCAAGAAACGGCCCCTAGAACCCGGACCACTCGAATCCTTTCGAGTGGGAAAATTTATAGGAAAAAGGTGACGTTTGTTACAGAAAGCTATTTTCACCCAGCCCACACAGGGTGAGGATTAAAAGTAGTACCCTTTTTGAAAACCTATCTTATTTTGAGAAGAAATCCATTTTTCATGATTTTTAGTTCTTTTAGGAAAATAGTTAGAAGAATAAGTGTTTTATCCAAACCCCGAAGGGCTGATGCCTTTGTCCAATCAAACAAGAACAGACTCCAGCGGCCCTTCGATGCTTGGAAGGAAATATTGGCAGACTAAAATCATGTGTATGTCGAAAAGGGTTCTGGGTTCTAGGTCCGGCTAACACTAGTAAACTACCGTCACTAACACAGTGGCGACAACCCAAACAGGGAAAACAAGACTGTGACGCCCCACTTCCCAGGGGGTCACCCATCCTAGAACTACTCTAGCTCTAGCACGCTTAACTCTCATGTTCCTCTTGGATCTTGCTACCATCCAAAATGCTATAGCCGGGTTAGAGATTTAGTCCTATTATATCATTTATATAGAGGACTAATCCAAATTCCGGGGGTGTCACATTCTTCCCCCCTTTAAGCCCTGACGTCCACGTCAGGCTCAAGCACACTCACAAGCACCAGGCGATGTGAGACTCGTCTCGCTAGCCTTAGCCGACCTTGTGAAGAGCTGCACTCCACTCACAACGGTCATTAGCCGGGGAGCCTCGCTCTACCCGCTATATAACCCTGGCTCAGCCGAGACTCATCTCACATTTCCGGCTGGTGAATGGCTCTGATACCAACTGTGACGCCCCACTTCCCAGGGGGTCACCCATCCTAGAACTACTCTAGCTCTAGCACGCTTAACTCTCATGTTCCTCTTGGATCTTGCTACCATCCAAAATGCTATAGCCGGGTTAGAGATTTAGTCCTATTATATCATTTATATAGAGGACTAATCCAAATTCCGGGGGTGTCACAAAGACCTCCCGAGACCACCGTTTATCCCAAACGGTTCCCGGTACAGACAAGCGACCCACTACATCTACCAGACTCCACTCTGCTCCCAAGCACGAGTGCAAATGCATCCCACACTAAAAAAGAAGTCCCGACCGCTCGGCCCACTACCCGGGCGAGGATAACACTAAGTCCAGGAATGAAACAATATGTGTGGATGTCTAAACATAAATAACCCTAGCCCAAGTGAGGGTTTTCTACTGGTCTGGTTATACATGCAACATGTGACGGTGGTGCTAGGTCAAGTCCAAGGATAGCGAATAAATAAGGATGTGGAGAATACTGATAAGGAACACATGCTGAACTGAACAAGTAAGCAATCCCAACTCATGTTCTCTAACATGCTGTACTGCAGGTAACAATGATACATACACATCCCTAAACAGCTAGAATTAGTGTGCAGATCGTAAATCCTGAAAGCGAGGCCACCCACCTGATCAGACGAACAGTCAAAAGTCCTACAGCTGATAATACCAAAAGTAGCAGCTACACAGTATCCAACAGGTCCAGCACAGTCCACACTGCTCCTGGTACAAAAACTGAGCTGTCGTTACACAAATATTCCTCCCAAAACTGTCAGATTTAACACATAGTAATTCAGCTGCAATTATGGGCAAAAATCACCTGCTGGAAGTCCTCAGAAAAATCTGAATAAAATATCCCTGCGATCTACGCGTCGCTAGCTTCGAAACGACTACCTGCACGCCCAAATCCGAGTTCCCAATGCTGAGATATAAAATCGGCAAGAGAAGCACCCCAAACTAAACTGTACCAAATTCCGCATATAAAACTCGGAAAGAAGAAAGATTCTTACCTTCGAGGCAAACTCAGGAAATTCTGAGAAAAATCCAGGAGATTCCTCGCGAGAAGTAGATGAGAATCGCCTTTTGAATCACCTCGATCCGATGTTGGTGCGCAAAGTTACGGCCAAAACTCTGCGATGCTGTCCAAAACTGCAACTGTACCAAGGGCTCCAAAGATGATGAAATTCACCTAATTTTTAGCAATATTTAGCTTTTCTCTTCAATATGAAAGATGTAGGTCATTGAGTCTTGGTGAATTCCCCGCAAAAATCAGCTTAAAATTCCACTTCTTCAATCCTAGGGAGCAAAAACACTGAGCATTGCTCAAAACCACATCCAGAATCTCAGCTGTACACAACAATCCCAAAGATGGCTTAATTTACCTAACTTAGAGTCCAAATTGGAAATTCCATAAAATACGAAAATTGGAGCTCTGTAAGTCCTGGAAATTTACCAACAAAAATCAACTTAAAATTCCATTTGTACATCCCAGGGGAGTAAAAACATTAACCTCTGCTCGAAATCTCAAACTGAAATCAAGTGTCTCAAAGATTGCTATATTTACCTGGTTTAGAGCTTCAATTAGGTCTCCTCTTCAATACCAAAGTTGTAGATCATGAAGTTGTGAAGAGAACCACGCAAGAACCATCCCAAAATTCCATTCCTACACTTCTGGAGACCTCTAGGAAGAAAATGCGACGAAGTTGAACCCAAAACCAGCAATGATCAAGCTCCAACAATGGTGGATTCCTTGATGAAGAAGGAGAAGATGGAGGCTGCTACAAGTGCTCCTATGCAGCAAAGGGGTGAAGAACATCCAAAAGAGAAGCCCCATGCTGAATAGCCCTCTTAAATAGGCTTAACAAGCTCCTAAATTGGGCTTAAGGTGCAATATACACACCCTCACCAACTCCCTCTCTCACACAGGATCCCTTGCACCAGATCCGGTGCAAGGGAGGTCGGACCCTTTTGGTCCGACCGGCTGCATGGGTGCCAGCGCAGCCTGCCAACGCGCGGGCGCGCGCCACGCGCGCGCGCATGCGCGGCGTTCGGTGCCCGGCGCACCGCCCGTGCACGTGGATCGACCGTGCGCCAGGCCCCGTGGACCCGGTCCACACCCCCAGCAACACCAAGAACTCTATTTAAAGCCCAAAAAATCCAGAAAAAGCATATTTCGCACCGTTTTTTCGCGCTGAGTCCAAATCAACCAACCGATTTGCCAAATTCTAACTCTAAAAAAAACCCGAAGGCGACCGGAGAGGTAACTTTTATCCAAACTTCGCCCGGAGTCCAATTTTGACAACTGAAACGCGCGAAACCACTTCCAAACACCCGACGGGTCCTCCAAAACTCCCGCGATCCAATTCTAAGGCCCGAAGTCCACCACTGGTGTCCAAATTGCGCACAAACTTCACCAACACTCCACGCAGGCCTCCGAATGCTGCCAAACAACCAGAAAACTTCCCGCGGGGAAACCAGGTCCTCACATCCTCCCCCACTAAAAGGAAGTTTCGTCCCCGAAACTAAAACAATCCACCACAACAAGACCAGACCGACAAAACCAACACAACAACCAAGGAAGGTAAGGCCCCACCAGCAGGAAAGTCATCAACTCTCAATCCTCTATTTAGAAAACAACTGAAATTAGCGAAAAGTCTAGAAATTTCGAAAGGCTAGTGCCTTCGCCCCAATCAAACAAGAACAGGTTCGGGCACTGTCTCCATTTCTGAAGCAGCCTTTCAAAATTTGCGTCCCGTTCGTAAATTCAGCACAATAACGAAAAAAAAGGAGAGAAAAGTGTTGATGTCGTTCCTGCTGTGGCCACAAACGAAACTACAACCTAAGCAAAACCTCTAAGGACACAACCTCTAGTCCTAACAAATAAAGCTCCCGAGGTGGCATCTGTCCAAAGTCGCTGAAACCGACGCTGCCGGAAGGATACGTCAGCAATCCGAGAGAACGAGCTCCTCCTGTCCAACTCGCCGAAGGGTAACAACTCTCATTCCATTGTCAGTCGTAGCATGGTACCGCACCAACTAGTCTAACCTGAGAGCTCAATCCAAGTCCTGGAGCTGTCCTTGTATCGTCACCTCAGCGGGTGAAGTCCGAAGTCTCAACTGTACAATCAGGCACCGCAATCTCTCACTACTCATCGGATACAGGGAAGAATCCAATCGCCCAAAACATGTAGCAAAATTCCTAACCCATACCCATGCAAGGATGCCGATGCAGATACTCAACTAATAGTGCAAAAGGATGCAGCGGTATCGAAATGCTCATCTCAATTAACAAAATAAAACATACCTGCCACGACACGATCTGTCGCAGGGGTGTCCTCCACCAGGCCTGCGTAAACTCGTCCGCTAGGTGCCGCAGATCGTCGTCCCGTCTGTCCCGACGTCGTGGCCCACTCTGTCTGACGGTGTGCTGGAGAGGCTTCCGCTGCATGGATAGGCAAGGGGGGTGCTGTCGCAATCGGCCGCACTGACAAGATGGCCTGGGGGCAAGCTGCGCAGAAATGTCCCAACTCTCCACAAAGGAAACACCGCCCCTGTCTCTGCTCACACTGCGATGGTGGATGAGGCCCGCCACAGATGACACACCGCTCCTGCCGCTGCTGCTGGGGCCCTCCTGATCTCTGACGCCTACGAAACCCACAACCCTGAGGGTGAGATCGTGGAGGTCTCGGAGGTCCCTGCTGACTCGACTGCCCCTCATCCAACGGCACCGGGCGCTTCGCCCCTGGAGTCACTACAGGGGCTGGCGCCACCTCTGCCATCACTGCCTCTCCTGACTCAACAAATAAAGCCTGCTCCATCGAGGCCTCCAAAGTCTGCAGTCTGCGGGAGCGAACAAACTGATAAATATCCCGACGCAATCCTCGCTCGAACATGTAGATCTGATGAGCCTCATCCCTGGCCACGTGAGGCATACTAGCCAACAACTGATTGAAATCAGCTATGTATACGTGCACGGGCCGATCTCCCTGGCGGAGACTCCTCAACTGCTCCTCCAATCTCTGACGGACACTCTCAGGGAAGAAAGCTCCCAAAAGAAGGCTACGAAACTCCGTCCATGAGAGAAGCTGCGTCCCCGGCGGACCAGCCGGTCGCACACGCCGCCACCAAGCCTCGGCGTTACTCTCCAAGAAATGTGTAGCCAAGAGAACCCGGAAACGATCCTCAATAAACAAACTCTCGAAATGACGCTCCATGGCCGTGATCCAAGACTCGGCCTCCCACGGCTCAGCTCCCATACCAGAAAATCGAGGGGGATCAAACTGGCGAAACCTCATCAACAAATCCACCACCATCCGCTGCTCAGCTGAAGACAGAGGTCCCGTCGACCCAGACGGTGGTCTGCAAAGAACCGGCTCAACAGGAACTGCCGGTGCTGGAGGAACAACAGGGGGCGCCGCAGCTGGGGGAGAAGGTACAGGCGAACTATCATGGGGTGCTACCGCTGGCTGCGACCTCTGCTCTAACAGAGCCATCATCCGGCCCAAGGCCTCCTCCTGACGGCGAGAAGTCTCCTCCTGGCGTCGCAAGGTCCCCTCCTGACGCTGAATAACCTCGGACAACTGTGCCACTTGAGCACGGAGCTCATGTACCTCATCCTGATGTCCCTGTGCTGGCTCCTCATGCCCAGGCTCATCGGCGGGGAAAGGCTGAGAACGCGTCTGTACCCTGCGTCGGGGAGGCATCGTGCCCACCTGCAACACACATGCAAACATCAGGACAGTACCAAACAACACTCGACCCAATCCAGCGAAAGTCTAAGACATGTCATCCATTCCCTAGCATTATGTTGTCTGCAGCCAACATAATCACTTAGGAGAATAAACATGCCAATCGCTCATCCCGTCTCGTGGGAGAGGTATAAAACTCAATCAGGACTCTCGCGAACAGTCACGACTCTCACGTAGTCATCCTAATGTCCAACCACAAGCCTAGGGTTTCTATGTCCAACATGACCTACAACCTAGGCTCTGATACCACTCGGTACTGTCACGCCCCGGGTCGAAACTGCGACCCGGACTCGCCAACAGATCCGCCGCCCATACGGGAAGCCCCGTATGAACGTAGCGTCTAACCTGCAAAAGAACATCTATACTATACAGATATCAGAGCTGAAGTGTAAACTGCTGGAAAATAAAAGCTCAATGAACAACTACATCTCTCAGATAATACAAACCAACCTCACCAAAAGTACATAATCTCTCAAGCAGTAAAATAAAAGTACAACTCTATACCTCACTACAAAGTCTCTCAACATAAACTCTCAAAAGTGAGGGGGTACATCTACTCTCTGGACGACGACTGGTAGGGATCTATCTCGCGACTCCCTTACCTCGATCTGAAGAAGCAGCAACAGGAGCAGCAGGAACAGGAGTAGTAGTCCCTGTGGGAAAAGACACCACGACGGGTGTGAGAACTACGTCCCAAGTAGTTCTCAGTGGGTGCCGCCAACAAGCCCGACGGTCTGCCCACTAAGTCTACTAGAGGCATAAGTAATAATAATATAAACTGAAATGAAAGGCTGGAAAAGTAACTCTACAGCTACTATGCCTCTATCTAGATGCTCAAAAAGTGGAACAGATGATAACATGATGCATCTACTAACTCACACAGTACACTCACCCAATCTATACTGACTGCCGCATAGGGTCCAGTCAAACCTGCGCCCACCTACTGCCGCACATCCTCAATAGGACGGGTCTACCGTAGGGTGTCCGTGAAAACTGGCCCAGCCAGAGGGACGGCGTCGACAAGTCGCGATAGCAAGTAACAGGCCCAACTCCGGAGTGGCACTCGAGGGGCGCGACCCCACCGAGTAAAGTATCTGCGCATCTCTGTCGAGCTCGATATGGCTCATGCAGGCTATAGTCCAAACCACGATCCACACGATCGACCAACAACACTAACTCTCAACTCACAGGCTGGAAAACCACACAGCCGGGACCACCGTCCCCCAGACGGCTCCCAAAACAGAACACCAACCAGGGCCCGAAAGTTCTGGGAGACCGACACCTACAACCCTATCAAACAAGAACAGGTTCCAGGCTTGGCCCCCGTCGCTTTCGTCCCAACCAAGAAACGGCCCCTAGAACCCGGACCACTCGAATCCTTTCGAGTGGGAAAATTTATAGGAAAAAGGTGACGTTTGTTACAGAAAGCTATTTTCACCCAGCCCACACAGGGTGAGGATTAAAAGTAGTACCCTTTTTGAAAACCTATCTTATTTTGAGAAGAAATCCATTTTTCATGATTTTTAGTTCTTTTAGGAAAATAGTTAGAAGAATAAGTGTTTTATCCAAACCCCGAAGGGCTGATGCCTTTGTCCAATCAAACAAGAACAGACTCCAGCGGCCCTTCGATGCTTGGAAGGAAATATTGGCAGACTAAAATCATGTGTATGTCGAAAAGGGTTCTGGGTTCTAGGTCCGGCTAACACTAGTAAACTACCGTCACTAACACAGTGGCGACAACCCAAACAGGGAAAACAAGACCTCCCGAGACCACCGTTTATCCCAAACGGTTCCCGGTACAGACAAGCGACCCACTACATCTACCAGACTCCACTCTGCTCCCAAGCACGAGTGCAAATGCATCCCACACTAAAAAGAAGTCCCGACCGCTCGGCCCACTACCCGGGCGAGGATAACACTAAGTCCAGGAATGAAACAATATGTGTGGATGTCTAAACATAAATAACCCTAGCCCAAGTGAGGGTTTTCTACTGGTCTGGTTATACATGCAACATGTGACGGTGGTGCTAGGTCAAGTCCAAGGATAGCGAATAAATAAGGATGTGGAGAATACTGATAAGGAACACATGCTGAACTGAACAAGTAAGCAATCCCAACTCATGTTCTCTAACATGCTGTACTGCAGGTAACAATGATACATACACATCCCTAAACAGCTAGAATTAGTGTGCAGATCGTAAATCCTGAAAGCGAGGCCACCCACCTGATCAGACGAACAGTCAAAAGTCCTACAGCTGATAATACCAAAAGTAGCAGCTACACAGTATCCAACAGGTCCAGCACAGTCCACACTGCTCCTGGTACAAAAACTGAGCTGTCGTTACACAAATATTCCTCCCAAAACTGTCAGATTTAACACACAGTAATTCAGCTGCAATTACGGGCAAAAATCACCTGCTGGAAGTCCTCAGAAAAATCTGAATAAAATATCCCTGCGATCTACGCGTCGCTAGCTTCGAAACGACTACCTGCACGTCCAAATCCGAGTTCCCAATGCTGAGATATAAAATCGGCAAGAGAAGCACCCCAAACTAAACTGTACCAAATTCCGCAGATAAAACTCGGAAAGAAGAAAGATTCTTACCTTCGAGGCAAACTCAGGAAATTCTGAGAAAAATCCAGGAGATTCCTCGCGAGAAGTAGATGAGAATCGCCTTTTGAATCACCTCGATCCGATGTTGGTGCGCAAAGTTACGGCCAAAACTCTGCGATGCTGTCCAAAACTGCAACTGTACCAAGGGCTCCAAAGATGATGAAATTCACCTAATTGTTAGCAATATTTAGCTTTTCTCTTCAATATAAAAGATGTAGGTCATTGAGTCTTGGAGAATTCCCCGCAAAAATCAGCTTAAAATTCCACTTCTTCAATCCTAGGGAGCAAAAACACTGAGCATTGCTCAAAACCACATCCAGAATCTCAGCTGTACACAACAATCCCAAAGATGGCTTAATTTACCTAACTTAGAGTCCAAATTGGAAATTCCATAAAATACAAAAATTGGAGCTCTGTAAGTCCTGGAAATTTACCAACAAAAATCAACTTAAAATTCCATTTGTACATCCCAGGGGAGTAAAAACATTAACCTCTGCTCGAAATCTCAAACTGAAATCAAGTGTCTCAAAGATTGCTATATTTACCTGGTTTAGAGCTTCAATTAGGTCTCCTCTTCAATACCAAAGTTGTAGATCATGAAGTTGTGAAGAGAACCACGCAAGAACCATCCCAAAATTCCATTCCTACACTTCTGGAGACCTCTAGGAAGAAAATGCGACGAAGTTGAACCCAAAACCAGCAATGATCAAGCTCCAACAATGGTGGATTCCTTGATGAAGAAGGAGAAGATGGAGGCTGCTACAAGTGCTCCTATGCAGCAAAGGGGTGAAGAACATCCAAAAGAGAAGCCCCATGCTGAATAGCCCTCTTAAATAGGCTTAACAAGCTCCTAAATTGGGCTTAAGGTGCAATATACACACCCTCACCAACTCCCTCTCTCACACAGGATCCCTTGCACCAGATCCGGTGCAAGGGAGGTCGGACCCTTTTGGTCCGACCGGCTGCATGGGTGCCAGCGCAGCCTGCCAACGCGCGGGCGCGCGCCACGCGCGCGCGCATGCGCGGCGTTCGGTGCCCGGCGCACCGCGCGTGCACCGGGCGCCCGCCCGTGCACGTGGATCGACCGTGCGCCAGGCCCCGTGGACCCGGTCCACACCCCCAGCAACACCAAGAACTCTATTTAAAGCCCAAAAAATCCAGAAAAAGCATATTTCGCACCGTTTTTTTCGCGCTGAGTCCAAATCAACCAACCGATTTGCCAAATTCTAACTCTAAAAAAAACCCGAAGGCGACCGGAGAGGTAACTTTTATCCAAACTTCGCCCGGAGTCCAATTTTGACAACTGAAACGCGCGAAACCACTTCCAAACACCCGACGGGTCCTCCAAAACTCCCGCGATCCAATTCTAAGGCCCGAAGTCCATCACTGGTGTCCAAATTGCGCACAAACTTCACCAACACTCCACGCAGGCCTCCGAATGCTGCCAAACAACCAGAAAACTTCCCGCGGGGAAACCAGGTCCTCACAGGTACAACACAAAGTTCACAATTACACTTAAATCCCAAAAACTACCCACGCATACACATACTGAAAATCAGTCCCAAAGATGCCCTTATTTCACCTGCTGAAAGTGCCCAAAAAATTACAGTAAAAATATCACAGCGATCCTCGCGTCGAGACCTTCGAAACGGGTACCTGTACGTCCAAATCCGAGTTCTGTAGGTCAAGTTACAAATTCGGCAAGGTGACCTACCCAAAAGAATTCTGTACCAAAAACTGTAGCACTGATTACAGGGAAAAGGGATTTTTCACCTCCAATAAAAACTCAGAAAAATCCAAGAAAAATATGAGCATGTTTCCTGTGATGTGTATATGAAAAACTTGTACAGGCACGCTTCGATCCGATGCTCGTGCGCGAAGATATCGCCAAAATACTCCAGTGCTGTCCCAAAAACCACACAGAAAAAGGGGTCACAAAGGCGCCTCAGGAACCATGCCAACAACTCAAAACGGGAGTGCGCGATCAACACGAAAGATGAAGCCCTACCTCTAGGAATATGTCAGCGTAAGAATCGTCGAAAACGGAGATCGGGTGGGCCAGGGGAGTCCTCACACTGCACTGCGACGAAGAAGATCACCGGAGATAAAACGTCGCACCGCGCCGTAAAATCAGAAACATCAGGATGCGTGCCCCTAAAAATCTCAAAACTCCACAGGTGAAAGAAGCACTCGAAGTAGAACAAAAGTCTAGAAGGGAGCTTGGGGAGCGGAGGCCTGGAAGAGGAAGAAAAAGCCCTCAAAAGACAGCTCGGGCCCCCTTTAAATAGGCCTAGCCAAACAAATGGGTTAATTCCCATTTTGTCCCAAAATCGGGCGCCCGAATCCCAAATTCGGGCGCGCACAGTGCGGCCCAGCCCGGCCCGCCAGCGCGTTTTGGGCGCGCACAGTGCGGCCCAGCTCGGCCTGCCAGCGCGCACGGGATCCCGCCGCCGTCCGACCCGCCTCGGGGCTTGACACGTGTCCCCCGAACACGAGACAGCCATGCAAGCCCCGCTAGGGGACGCCACGTGTCCCCGCCAGTGGTCAGCGCGGTGGGTGGCGCCCGCGAATCAGCGGGCGCCACGTGGCGCTGCCCACCTGCCCGCGGTACGGCCAACTGCCCCCGCCTTCCCCCGCCTGTCCCCAGCGCTGCGTGGACCGCGCGCCCGTGGACCCGCCAACCTGGTGCTGCCACGTGGCGCGCCCTGGTCCACGGCTCCCCCGCGCGCTTTCGTGGACCGAGCGAGCGTGGGCCGACTAATCCCGTGCCGCCACGTGGACCCCCGCCGGTCCACGCCTCCAGCCGTGCACCCCGGGCCTCTCCCAGCTGTTCGGTGGACCGGGCCGCGTGCACCGTCCAACCAGCGGCTGCCACGTGGCACCCCCGCCGGTCCACGGCTCCCCCATGCACCGAAAAATCCAGTAAAACTTCCGGGAGTCCGTTTTTGGGCATCCGGACTCAGAATTTAACAAGCAAATAGTCGTTTTCAAGCGTTTTTCTGCGCTGAATCCAAATCCAACCTCTGTTTGGCCTAAAACCTTTTCTAAAATTCGGCAAAAGCACCCAAAGGCCAACCCAGCTAACAATAACTCACAGGGTCCATCTGTGGCATCTCTTTGATGCGCTATGGGCCAGACACACCATCAACAGGTGTTTTGCACAGTGGATTCACGGGAAAAAGCTGCATGGGGTTCAGGGGTCCTACAGTCTAGGTAGTGCTAAGATCGGTGGTTGAGTCAACCTACCCTTGAGCTCCTCAAAGCTATCCTGACACTGTGGCGTCCAAATAAATTTCTCACCTTTCTGAGTCAACTGGTTCAATGGCAAGACGATTTTAGAGAAACCCTCAACAAACCGCCTGTAATATCCGGCTAAACCCAAAAAGCTGCGAATCTCTGTCACTATAGTCTGTCGTGGCCAATCCAAAACTGATTCCACCTTCTTTGGGTCCACTACAATCCCTGATGCTGTGATGATGTGTCCCAAAAAGGCAACGACGCAAAGCCAAAACTCACACTTTTTGAGTTTTGCATAAAGTCCTTGCTCTCTAAGAGTCTGAAGTACAATCCGCAAATGACCCTCATACTCCTCATCGCTACGCGAGTAAATCAGGATGTCATCAATAAAAACCACCACAAGCTGATCCAAGTACGATTTGAACACTCTGTTCATCATATCCATGAATGCTGTAGGTGCATTCGTAAGTCCAAATGGTATAACAGTAAACTCATAATGACCATACCGAGTCCTGAAAGCTGTTTTAGGAATATCCGTTCCTTTAACCCTGAGTTGGTGATATCCAGACTGCAAGTCGATTTTTGAGAAAACTGTGGCTCTTTGCAGTTGATCAAATAAATCATCAATCCGAGATAAAGGGTACATGTTCTTCACTATGACCTTATTCAATTCCCGATTGTGGGTTATGCGATAATGGATCTAAATATGAGAAAAACCATCTAGAGGGGCGGTGAATAGGTGTAAACAATAAAATCACCAAATCGTTGCGTAAAAATAACCCAATGTGGAAAAATAAATAAGTACGCAAGATTTTACGTGAAAAACTCCGTCACAGAAGTAAAAAACCATGGGATCGATAACACGGTGAAATCCACTAAGATTAAACACGTACAAGGTGATATACCATAACACTACGACTCAACATTTTCCATACGCTCCAAATAGATCTTCTCCGCTCGCTCCGCAGCGCGCCTCGAATCCATGATTTGCGTCCAACGCCGAATCCACGACGTCTAACTGAATCCACGGTCTTCACCAATGTAGCACGTATCGATCACACGAACGCGCCTCGCTCCGAATCCACGAAAGCGGTAGCACCTTGAATCCACAAGGCCACGCAAATTCACGCGCTGATTTTGGAAAATCGTTGTTTGTTTATTGGTGATGATAATCTGAATACTTAGATCATAGATAGACAAGAAATCACCATCTAAGTATTCATCAATTTGATTCTACAAGAAATAGAGAGTTTCAAAACCCTAAAATCAAATTGATCAATATATATGAAGAAACATGAAATTAATCGTGTTTTCCTTTCTTCTCTATATGTGGATTTTTGATTATCTCCGTTATTTGGATTCTTTTGATTCACAGATTCGCCCTAAAAGATGAAAATTAGGATTTATTTATAGGTTAGAAATCTTTGGAAAGAGATAAGAATAAAAAACTAACTTATCTGTAATTTTTTCGCTCGGCAGTCCGGACTGGATTTAATCGGATCCGGACTGTCGTCTTTTAGACAGAATTTTTCCAGAAAAACAAGTTCAGGGTCCGGACTAGAATTGTCTGATCCGGACTGTTAATGCAATTTCTGCAAACACATAGTTCGGGGTCCGGACTCAAGGGAGGCTGTTCCGGACTAGAATTCCGCATGAACTCAACTATGTTCGGGGTCCAGACTGGATGGCCCTGATCCGGATCCTGAACACTTAAAGTGTCCAATTTTTTATTTTTATTCACTGAAAAATATTTCAAGTGTTTTTAGACTACAAGAATGTATTCGGATCACCAAAATTATTTAGTTAAACGTACATGATCCTTTTGAATTCATTCTTCTTGAGATTGATGTACAACTGTTTTTATGTTAAAGTTGATTTTCAGTAGTTTCATTTTGATATTCTCGTATATCTCATTGTACTCATGTGTGATTGAGATGCTACCGTTCCTTTCAGGTATGAAGAGGCCATGTCCAATTGGCGGGTCCGTTGGTGTGCCCGAACAGACTAAATTAGTAGTATCGGGGCGTGACAGATCTTGTGGGGAGCAGTACTTCACCCACAACAGTCATTAGCCGAGAAGTCGCGCTCTATCCGCTATATAATCCTGGCTCAGCCAAGGTCATCAGTCGAGGAGCTGCGCTCGACGCACTATATAATCCTGTTATATAATCCTGACCCAGCTAAGACCCATCTCACACTTTAGTCCTGGCTCAGTCGAGACTCACCTCACACATTAATCCTGGCTCAGTCGAGACACATCTCACACTTTCGGCTGACGATTAACTCTGATACAAACTGTGATGCCCCGGTTCCTAAGAGGTTACCCATCCTAGAATTATTCTAGTTCTAGCACGTTTAATTTTATTAACCTCTCGAGTCTAGCTACCGTTCAAAATACTATATTTGGATTAAGAAGTTCAGTCATTTTATATTCTATATACAAGACTTTCAAATCCTGAAAGTGTCACACTAAATATTGTAATTTTAGGGTAAAACAAATGTTTGCATGTAAAAGTATAAAAATTTTAAAAAATAAGAAGGTAAGAGCTTATTTTTCAAACAACAACATGATAATATTGTATTACACACATCAATTGTAGAGTAAAGAAGAAAAAGGGTAAATTACACAAGTGGCTATACTTTCAACATAATTTCTTTCAGGTCACCGAACTTTAATTTATTTTAATTAAGAGATTAAATTTTAATTTTATTTTAATCAGGTTAGTTATTAAAATTTTTTATAATATTTTTAAACATAATGGTAAAGTAAATAATTTAACTATCATATTATGTTCCAGAGATAAAATGATAATTAAGAGAATATCTAACTGCTAATTCAATTATTAAATCAACTTTTCAAACTAATATAGTAATTATTATAGCTAGTAACTACTGTCATGTCAGTTTTTAATGGCTGAATTATTTCGCTCATTATAATCTCTTTAGAAAAATTAATTAAAATTCAGTATTTTGACCGAAAGAAATTAAGATTCCGTAACCTAAACAAAATTTCATAAACTGTCTGGTTTGTCCCAAAAAAAAAAAAAAATTGCAATTATTTCAAAATGCAATCCACTCACATTTTAACTGGCCCGATTAACTGCTGACGTGGCAGATCAGGTTCAGCCGAAATAAATGTGCTGTCTCGGCAGCGCACAGGATCTACATTTGTCCACCGGAAGGTCAGCACTCAGCAAGATCGTGTTTTGGTCCGCACGCACGTTCAACCTCGTTTTAGTTTCGGCTGTCCCAACCCCACGGACTGACGGACTCCACCATCGCTTCCCTTCCTCGTCACTTACGCCCAACTCCAACACACCCCCTTTCTCTCTCTCTCAATCCCTCTCAATGGCCACTCCCACTCCCACTGAAGAAGCTTCTTCTCTGCATCCTGGCGCCTATCCCGAGGTCTCTCTCTCTCTGTCTCTCTCTCTCTCTCTCTCTCTAAATCTCCAAACCCTAACCCTAATCTCCGAATCTCTAACCTCCTCTCTTTGTCTCTCTCTCGCAGATGATACTGGACGCGCTCGCGATCTCAACCTTAGACGGAGCCGAGGGCTTACCCAGATCCGCGATCTCGAAGCACGTCGAGGCGGCGCGTGGCGGCGATCTGTCCCCGTCGCACGACGCCTCGATCGGGGCGCATCTCGCCCGCATGCTCGAGGACGGGGAGATCGTCCGAATGCCCAACGGGAACTACGCACCCTCCGCCGCCGCCGCAGCCGATGACGCGGCGGCGGCGCCGAGGCGCGGCCGCGGGCGGCCGCCGAAGCCCAAGAACCCAGGCCCGCGGCGGCCCCGCGGCCGGCCTCCGAAACCGCGGGACCCTCTCGCCCCCACCAAGGTGTCGAGGCCCCGGGGCCGGCCCCCGAAGAACGGCGCCGCGTCGACCGAGGCAGCAGAAACGGCGGACGATGGCGCTGGGGCCAAAAGGCCGCGAGGCAGGCCTCCCAAGGTGAGGCCACAATTCGCGGAGGTCGGGTTTGTGTGATCGAGATTTTAGATTTCTGTAATGCTAACTCGGTGTTTATGTGTTTTGTGTTGCTCTAATTTAAGAAGAGGAATCGAAGGATCAATGGCGGGTTTATAACTTTGGTGTTTGTAATTGTAGAATGTTGTAGGGTTGGCTTTGTGGTGTGCTTTGCTTTGTTGTGGAAGAATGCAGATGTGATGAATTCGGTGGAAAGGAGTTATCTTGTGTTCTGATCTCTAATTTAATCGAATTATCTTGTGTTCTGATCTCTAATTTAATTTCCTTTTGTTTTTGAAAGAATTCTTTTTTCTGTTCTTTTTACTAATGCTCTCCTTATGAACATATAAAAGAATGATTGCATTTTTTGCATGCATACAGTAGATTTTAACCTCCACTGTTTACTGTTGGTTCCTTTGAAGGCAAGAAATGTATGTGATGAAGAAATATGGAAGCAAGGTTGAATTTGTGTTGCAGTTACTTGTTATAATTCCTCTTCCGTGAATTTTGGTAAACCTGGGGGTGTATGAATTAACATGGAGACTATTTCTTCTCGATGGAGAAGACTTCCCCCTGTTTCAGAGTTACTAGGGCGGATTGTTGCGAATCATGAAGTTACTTACTAGGAAATGCATATGGTATTCTATTGTCTATCTAGAGAATATGTTGTTTGCTAGATAATTAAGCATTTAACTTGCTGCCGATGGCAAATTTCAAAGAGAAATGCTATGGAAAGCTTATGCTGCAATAGTCATATTTGGTATATAGTTACCAATTATCAACATTGTACTGATCATTTCTTGATTGATGTTTATAAGGAGTGAATAACTTTGTGTTCCTTTTTTTTTTTTTGCTGAGATGCTTTTGTGGTTTTATGGTTTGTCCAGAGTGTTTGACTTCTTTTCACAACTACTGTAAAATTCCAGGAATTCTTTTCTTGTTGCCAGAAACTTAATTCACCTCCCTCTTTGTGACTTTCCTAGTATTCAGTGCGATGCAATCATTTTTGTTATAGATCAGTTAAACTTGTCTATGCTTTGCCTTTACGAAATTCTTCGTCCTGTATACTATCTGGTTGATTGTTTATGCCTTTAGGAATTTGTTGGTATTAGTATTCCTATATTGCGGATATTATTTTCATCCTTTTTACTTAGATTGTTTTTCGCTGTCAGACAAGCCAGGAAAATGTACTTCTATAATATTCTGTTTCATATTAACTATTGTTAAATGCTGTCTTAGCACTCTAGTTATGTATACGGGTTCATGATAAGAGATAATTGCTGACTGTATTGTCATTGTTGAAGTTTGGCAATTTCCTCTAGTGATTGCCGTAAGGTTCTTGAATGTGACAGTACACTTTGGAGCTTTCAAACCTCAAAGTAGAGTTGAAGTCAATTGGATTACTTATTCAACTAGTACAGATGAATTATACACGTTAATGGGGAGTTTTGGTGGAATTGATTTTTGGAGGATATTCTTTTGGCATACTAATAGTGTGGTCGAATAATAGGAGAGGAGTCGATAGAAAAACCTTAGGCCTACTTTGAAGCAATGCAGCTGGTGTGTAGAATTACTTTGATTGTTTTATTAATTGATTTGGAGATAAGAGCTTCATTCTGACAAACTGTTTTGTCCGTTCATCCTCTTAAAAGCATGCTCTACATTAATAGTAGGGTCTAACTAAAAGGGGATACATTGTACTTCCCAGTGCGGTTATCTTAAGATCTTAATGCATGTGTTTCATCATACAGAATGACTGCATACTGAACTATTGAGTGTCATAAGAATTATGCTTGTATTCCGTGTGTAATTTTCATTTCTTGAAATCGGAAGATTTGACCTCTGGTGGTAAAATGATTGTTGGTTAAATGTTAGAAGTATGATGATCAGTCACAGAATCTTATCAAAGAAAAATAACTTTTGAAAGCCGGAGGGAACCAGCTTTGCTTGTGAGGATTTGTAGAGGTCATAATAGTTGCCATAGTAAGGAAGAAAGTGCTTAATCATTTCATGCAAGATATCTTTGTCTAAGATTTTTCTATTGGATTTGCTGTTAAAGTGTTTTGCTTCCAGGTGATACTTAATAACTCGTCTGCTAGTTACTAGTTAGTTGAACATCTGGCAGAAGTAATATAGGAAGGTTTAGCCAATTAAAGCAATTAAGGCCCTGTATTGTTGTCAGCGTGTTGTTTGCAATCTATATATATGTATGGTGTTTGTTTGTCGACAAGAAACAGAAAATTTAGTTGAAACTTCTTATCTTTCTGGGTCTCCAGAAAAGAAAAAAGATGAGTTAGAAAGCTAGTCAATGGGTCGATTCTATCTACGGTCACATTCAATCATATAGAATCTTGAATTTAAGAAGACAATAGAAACATATGGAATCAAATGTGGACTAAATTTACAATACGATTTTTTGCCTTCTGTCTGAGCATATGATTGGCGGACAGGTAAAAAAAATGAGTGAACATTTGCTGGTACCTTAAGAATGGGCTTTGGTATTTATTATTTGGAATCTTATCTGTGCTTGGAAAGTTTGAGCTTATGAAACAACTCAGTCATAATAAATGCATCATATGTCATGGTAACATGAACCAACATTTTACGTTCTCTTACCGTTACATCCGTTTTTCTGTGCCTATAGTAATGAGCATACTAATGGCATGCCTTTGTTATTTTTCGCCAAACTCACTTCTCTATATTGTCATATTAATTTGTCCTACGACGACACGAGTGCTCTCTCTTTTAATAAGTAGACGTGCTGCAGTTATTTCCAACATCATCATCTGTCCATTTACTCTTTATGAGATCTTCAGGGTGTTTGCAATTAATATATCCAGATTGTTGATCAGTAGTTGGTGGGATTTTAATTCCTTCATGTGTACATGACTTTTGAGAAGGAATTTTCTAAGGTGGCGTTTCTCTTGGGAACTAAATTTCTGGGGGTTGGGAGATAACTTTTTTCTTATAGTTCCTGAATTAAGGGATAGCTTGGAATGAGTGAGAACAATAGCAAATTTTTGTATGGATTTACTTATGGATGGATACCTAATCAATAGCCTAGAACAGTGCATAAATATGTTTACTGAGTTGTACTTGATTCTCAAATGAGTGCAAGCTAAGTAAGAGATTTCTTAACTTGTTCATGAAGTAATGCTCCAGTTTATTATTAGAAGATGTGTAAATCACATTTGTACTTTTTAAACCCTTTCAGTTGGAGACCGTTTAAGAGACATGCGAGCTTTGGGCATTTTTTTGCAATAGGAGATGAGCACGGATTATTAGTACTGTCCAACTATATGCCTCGCGAGTTAATTTTTTTTTTTTTACCTTTTGAACAGTGTTATATATTTTTTATAATATTATTTTTATATTATATATTGTTGATGCATTAGTAAATTTATGTGCCCTTCGAGAATTGAGAGTGTGTGTACGAGTTAATTACAAGTCTTCACATATTAGTACAATAGTAACATAAAAAAGTAATATTATAGGAGACAGTATTTTCTTTAATTTTTAAGATGATTTTTTTTTTTTTTTTTTTTTTTTTACATATTAGTACAATAGTAAACACTTGTGCATAGGTTATTTGTATCATTATGTTTGGAAAATGATGAATTAATATCCTAAACATAAAAGGAATTTTTTTTTTTTTTCGCCAATTCAGTGAAATGAATTAACTCTGGAACCAATAAGACTGCGTTTGGTTTAGATATAAGTTTCACTGAATTAGCTCTCAAATCAATAAGGCTGTGTTTGGTTTTGTCACGCCCCGGGGTCGAAACTGCGACCCGGGCTCGCCAACAGATCCGCCACCTATGCCAACCTGCATAAGCGAAGCGTCCTACCTGCAAGAAAAGTACTACAGCTAAACAAAATATTAGAGCCATAAATAAAAGATCTGCTGTATAACTAAAATCAGTCACTGTACAACTGGAAAAAAAACAATAAGTCTGCCTCTCAAAAATGATAATCATACAATATCCTCAAGTACAAGCTCTGGACTCAACCGGGAGGTATCTCCAATAAATACAACAGTGTACAGTCTCTCGGTACATAATATGTCCTCACTACAACAGTCTCTCAAAAGAGGGAAAAGTAAAACAACTAATCTGCTGTAGATCTCCTCTGAAGGGGTACCGCTACTCTCCAACGACGGGTAGGGATCTATCTCACGACTCTCTCGCCTCGATCAACACTCGCAAAATCAGCAACATCCGCTAGGACTCTGCAAAACAGAGGAGAGGAAAGAAAAAGAGGGGAGAAACCCCCAGAGGGTGTGAGAACTACACCAAAAAGGGAGTTCTCAGTGGGTACCACCGCCAGACCCGACGGTCTGCCCACTAAGTCCTCAAAATACAAAAAGCTAACCAAAGTCGTAAAGACTGAAAAAGAAGGAAGCTGGAGACTCTCAACAGCTATCAAGCCTCAATGCCTGCTTAGCCTGCCTATGCCTGCCATGCCTGCCAAGCCTGCTATGCCTGCCTATGCCTGCCATGCCTGCCTATGCCTGCCTATGCCTGCCATGCCTGCCTATACCTGCCTTGCCTGCCATGCCCGCTATGCCTGCTAAGCCTGCCATGCCTGCCTATGCCTGCCTATGCCTGCCTTGCCTGCCTATGCCTGCCTTGCCTGCCATGCCCGCTATGCCTGCTAAGCCTGCCATGCCTGCCTATGCCTGCCTATGCCTGCCTTGCCTGCCTATGCCTGCCTTGCCCGCCATGCCCGCCATGTCCGCTATGCCTGCCTATGCCTGCTAAGCCTGCCATGCCTGCCTATGCCTGCCTATGCCTGCCATGCCTGCCTATGCCTGCCGTGCCTGCCTATGCCTGCCTATGCTTGCCATGCCTGCCTATGCCTGCCGTGCCTGCTAAGCCTGCCTATGCCTGCTATGCCTGCTAAGCCTGCCTATGCCTGCCTTGCCTGGTCAACAACTCACAATGACCCTGGGACCACCGTAACCCCAAACGGTTCCCAACAACACTAGCACTAGTCTAAACACAGCTACTAGACTCCACTCGGTCCCCATGACACGAGTGCAACTATAAAGCAAGTGTCTGTAATAAACCCAATCTAATGCCACCAGTAAAACTGGTACTGCCTGCTGTGCCTGCCAAATCGGGTATGCCAGCCTACGCATAACACCGATAGGGGATGAGAGTCTCAAGGACTCGAAGTCTGTAAATCGCACACTCCGGAGTGGCACTCGAGGGGAGCGACCCACACGAGTAAAGTGCCTCAGTAACAAGTATCATAAATCAGCAGGACTGGATCATGACCCTGATCAAAGTGGGAAAGCCCAACCACTAAAGAACGCCTTGGTCCTCAATCAGATGCAGAAATCCTCAAATAGTGGGAAACTCTGTCCACTAGAGAAATCGGATACCCAATCTGGTGCATAAATAAATATCCGGTCAACCGCCCAATATCCGCGGTTGCCGCAAAGCCCCACAACTAATCCAACCTGTCACAGACACCAAGTCCCGACTACACTACCCAGAACCCCTGCTCGAACCTGAGCAACACAGACCACCTGCCTAACAAAGAAGGAGAAAAAGATAACATGGTTTCTCCTAAGTCAAGTTCCAAAAGTAGTGCAGCAGTAAAAGATGGCCAAACTACATGTCCATTCAAGCATGCTTTGTCCTCAGAAACAATAAAAGTGGGTGAAATATATATTAGTAAAGCATGCTAAAATATTCCTACTATGGTATACCAATTTCACCCAAGTAGGTCATTCCTTGCTTACCTCTCGCTCATGTCGGTTGTACAACAACATGCCTGTTATCATTCGTAGAGGGGTGATATCCCCACATATGCGCTTACATTTGCCATGATATATGAACCTTATACAGTTACCGAAATAAGCTTACCCACCTGAAGTGCTCAAACCAAGGCAAACCTGAAGTTGGTGAAGAGTGTAGACGCTCTCAGTCCAAAATCTGCTAAAACTGCTTCCTTGGTATAAGTTGCGCAAGCCTCGGCTCCAAACAGCTGAACATACCCCAAAAATCAAAGTCTCCAAATCCAAAAGGTCTAGCGACACTTGCAAACACTCCTGGGTACAATAATAAGGTCCAATATTACACTTAATCCAAAATATTCCAAGTATACACAATCTGTGAAGAACAGCCTCAAAGATGTGCAATTTTCACCTGCAGAACAGACTCGGAAAAATCCAACAAAAATACTGTCACGTTCCTCGCGTCGATAGCTTCGAAACGAGTACCTGCACGTCAAATTCCGAGCCCCGTAAGCCGAGTTACAAATTCCACAACACAGGGCGCTCACAAACACACAACCATACTCTGTATTTCCTTGTACAGATAAAGGAGAAGAATCTACCTCTGGGAAAGCCTCAAGAAAATCCAATAAAAATACGATGATAATCCTCGCGTCGAGTAGATGAAAAAAGTGTACAGGCACGTCTCCAACCGATGCCCGGTTGCGGAGATAAAAAT
The DNA here is from genome assembly GCA_029168755.2 of Tillandsia fasciculata. Taxonomy (NCBI): domain Eukaryota; kingdom Viridiplantae; phylum Streptophyta; class Magnoliopsida; order Poales; family Bromeliaceae; genus Tillandsia; species Tillandsia fasciculata. The sequence continues at coordinate 6,764,282 of CM054947.1, read as the reverse complement.
CCGGCAAGGTGTCGCTGTCCAGAAATTCCAACAGAAAATGGGGTCCCAGTAAATATGGAAAAACTCCTCGAAAAGTGTGAAACCAGGGGAAGAAGAAAATACCAAGATCGTAGCTCTGTCTGTCGCGGATCCAACGGCGCAAAAATCATTTGAAAAGGAGGTCGGAGTAGGCCGGGGGAGCTCGTGCACCGAAACGCGACGAAGGGGAACACAAATGGACAAACGTCGCGCCGCGCCGCAAAAATGGAAACCTCGATAAGCGTGCCATCAAAAATCTCCAAACTCTACAGATGGATGCATCACAGGGAGAGGATCAACTTTGCTGAAGACCTCAAGTCGGTTTGAAGCTCGGAAATGGAGGAAAAGGGGAGAAAAGAAGGGCTCGGATTGCTTAAATAGTCCCCAAAAACAAATCCAAAAATTCCCAATATATCCGGGTTTTCGGGCGCCCGAAATCTTCCGGGCCGCTACAGTGTTGGGCCCGGCCCAACACTGTGCGGGCCCGAATTCATTTCGGGCCTCCACGTAGCCCGCCACACACCGCACACCGAAGCCGCCCACTGGATTTCCGCCACGTGGCCCGCCGAACACAGCACACCAAAACCCTCCACCGACATCGCGCCACGTGGCCCGCCGTGGTGCCGACACGCGGCGCGCCCGAGCGCGGGAAAGGCCGACAGCGGCCATGTGCGCGCCTGTGCCGCCGCCTGCCGCCTCTGCTTGCACGCGCCCCGAGGCAATAAGGACCTGCTCCGTGGACCCGGCGCACAACACTGCGCCAATGACACTCCGCCACGTGTCACCCCCGGTCCACCGTACACCCACGATCTAATCCGTGGACCACGGCCGCTAAACCGGCCAATCCTGCCATGCCACGTGGCCCGCCCCCGGTGCACGCCTCCGCGGTGGACCGCGCGCCTGCCCGCGGGCTGTGCGCTGCCCGCGCCTGCCCGCCGCCGCTCCCAAACCTGCCCGCCGTCGCGCCGCCGCCCTCCGCCGTCGCCGGAGCTGCCCGCCGGCCGCCGGAGTTACTGTTCCGGCGTGAACAGTAACCCGTGGCGAAAAGATCAAGTAAATAGCCCAATTTCATCGTTTTCGCGCGCTGAATCCAAATTTGATGTCCGTTTTGCCAAATTCCAACTCTAAAAATTGCCGAAGGCATCCGGAAAGATGTTCTTTTGTCCAAACTTCGCGCTGAGCCCAAATTTAATATCCATTGCGCGCAAAACCACTTCTAAACATCCGACGGGGTCATCAGACTACTCTCGTGATCCAGTAGACACTCCGAGTCCATCACTAGTGTCCATTTGGTGCACAAACACCACCGACGCGCCAAATAGGCCTCCAGAAGCTGCTGGTCAACAAGTAATCACATTGCGGGGATCCAGGTCCTCACATCCTCCCCCACTAAAGAAAGTTTCGTCCTCGAAACTCGCTCAATTCCACCAGCAGTCAAAAACCCCAAGGGTAAGTATTCAACAACACCATCTCCAGCTCCTAAGTCATCACTCACTCCTCGTGATTACTCCCCAACAACAACAACAGCAACACCCAGTACGGCATAGCCCGATTGCACCATTTCCCCCACAACTCACGAGCCAGAATTCGCAACGGGCACTCCTCGTACTCAACACAATCATCAATCTCGAAGGGGCTAGTCGATCACGGGCGAGGGATCCAAAAACACATCACTCCTGAGGCGAGGCGTGAAATACCAAAGGGCTCCAATAAAAGCCGAAGGAAACTGAAAATAACCGCATCCTGGCGCCAATCTCAACCAAGGCAATCCGAAACACATCCCCGCAATCATCAAAGAAAGAAAGAAGCCCTCACAAACAAGGGTCATCGCTCGGTCACTCCCGAATCCTGACCATCCGAGTGAACTACTCAGTCGCGGTCTATCATCCAAAGGGACCCTCAGTGACACAACCATAAGCCCTGTTTGCCTCAACAGTCCACACAGCGCCAGCGGTGGAATCATCCAACTCAACCCCAGACAGCTTTCCTGCTCCAGGTATCCGCCATCACAGTGGCCCTGTCGGGGTAATCCAGAATGCTCAACAATAATCCAACGGTAATTCCGCAGTCGCTACAGGAGGCATCAATAAAACTCACAGATTTCCCTCCCAACGCTGGAGATGCTAGCATTGGCGCTGGTATCAGTCTCATCTTCTGATTGCCAAGCTCTCCTGGCACTGCCCAGTCCAAGAAGCTCCTTACCTGGACCAATTCCCAAATAGTATCCAAATTGGCCGGATTTCCACCGCCGCCCCTACGGCTAGCACAAGGTGACCCAAGAAGGCATGCACTTGGAGCTAGAACTTGTACCTCAATAACTTGGCATACTGCTTCACCCCAAGTGCTCCAAGTCACTCAAGGAGTAAATCAAAATATCCTCAGGGAACACCACTCCCAATCCGTTCAGGTACAGCGGGAACACACGATTCCTCAGACCCTTAAGTCACAGGGCATTATTCATTCCATTTGGCCTCACTATACTTTCATAATGCCCTTAGCAGATCCTGAATGCCATCTGGGCAAGGTCCTCGACTGTCTAATTCCATGAAGGTACTTGCATCATACAATAACTGCCGGAGTAAAACTTCAACAACAGGTCCTTGATAAGACCTGAACCTGCCTGTGCTCAAATCATAACGAACCCTCATCATCGTCTATCCAAGACGTGGCACTAGGTCAAACAGACCCCTTGATCCATCAGATCCTGCGACTGTGCCATCAGCTCTCTCAGCTCCACAGGCGATATCCAATGAGGTGCTGTCGAGGGTGACGCGGTCCCTCGAACCACGCCAAACGCAACCTCTATCTCCCTAACCGGCGGCATTGACAACAGCTCAGGTGGGATCACTCCCGGGATCTCGTGGGCAACCGAGATATCCTTGAGTCCCGGTGCCGCCGTAGGCACCTCTCACACAGTCGCTATAACCTGCGTGTTCTAATACACTCGACAAGCAAGCCTCCTCCTGTCCGCCTTGCCGAAGGTCAAAGTCCTCTCTCACCGCAGTCCAACATTCTGTGGCATTGTGCCAGTCAATCTCAAGCACACAGTCAAAATACCGACTGCCACAATTCCAATAAGTCTGCCGGTAACTCGCAGTCTCAGCTGCACTGGACATGATCCCAAAAGCCTCCTCCACACGCACAACACCAACAGAAACCTGTACCTCTAGTGCACGTGGTAACAAAGCTGCCTTTAGTCCATGCAGGAATGCAACATGCTCTAACTCCAACTGCTGGGATGAATTCACACCTGCGACAATCCGATCCGCTGCTGTGGCGCCCTCCAACCGGGCGGCACAGGTATATCCACTCAATGAAAGTGGTTGTCGCTCAATCTGCAAGGAAAATCAAGACTATCCACCTAGGGAGCACGACCTCTGTCTCTGCTCACCTTGAGGCGACGAATAAGGTCCTCCGCAGATAACAGATCCAAGCTACCGCTGCGCTACTCCGATCAAGATACTGATCGAGATACTGATGCTGCCATCGGGGTCCACCCGATCTCTGGTATCTCGGGAACTCGTTATCCTGGAAAAGAAATCAGAAATGCCCCTGCCGGTCGATCTGTCCTCCATCACCCGGCGCCAAGCGCCAAAATCCAGAACTCGCCTCTGGCGACAGATCCCTATCCAAAGGAACTACAACGCCACGCTCCAGACACAACGCCTACTCCAACGAGGCGTCAAAATCCAAAATCTGTACAGGAGGGACCGGGTAAACTAAAAGGTATCCTGGCGCAATCCACTCCCAGTCTCACATATCCTATGTGCCTCGTCCCTCGAAACCTGGAGCGCACAGTTCAACAACTGTATAACCTCTCTAACACAGGGAGGCTCTCAATTGATCACTCCATCACCACCAATCACGACTCTGCCTCCAAACTCAATGTTACGAGTCGGGGTGATTTATCTGCCGAATCTGGCTCAATAGATCGATCATGTCCCACAGCTCCCCTGCTATCAACTATCCACCCTACCTCGGTGCCTCGACACTAAACATTGGCATGGGGGGGGGTTACTCAGTGCTCCGACAACTGTGTCACCCAGACCAGCTGCTCACTCTGCCGCTGATATGCCTCAGACAACCCTGTCATCTGGGTCCGGAGTTCTCTGACCTCAATCCAGGTATCCGGCCCAAAACCGACCGCTCGAGCTCAATCACTAAGACAAGATGCCCACGGGTCAAAACCCAGCGTCGGGGAGACACCGCTCACCACGACGGAACCACAAACAGCACACAAAAGCCACTCGACCCAATCCAGCGAAAGTCTAAAGCATGTTACCCGTTCCACAGCATTATGTTGTCTGCAGCCAACATAATTACTTAGGAGAATAAACATGCCAATCACTCCTCCCGTCCCTTGGGAGAGGTATAAAACTCAATCAGGACTCTCGCTAAAAGTCACGACTCTCACGAAGTCAACCAAGGGTCAAACCATAAGCCTAGGGTTTCTAAGTCCCAACCGACCTATCCCTAAGCTCTGATACCACTCTAATCTGTCACGCCCCGGGGTCGAAACTGCGACCCGGGCTCGCCAACAGATCCGCCACCTATGCCAACCTGCATAAGCGAAGCGTCCTACCTGCAAGAAAAGTACTACAGCTAAACAAAATATCAGAGCTATAAATAAAAGATCTGCTGTATAACTAAAATCAATCACTGTACAACTGGAAAAAAAACAATAAGTCTGCCTCTCAAAAATGATAATCATACAATATCCTCAAGTACAAGCTCTGGACTCAACCGGGAGGTATCTCCAATAAATACAACAGTGTACAGTCTCTCGGTACATAATATGTCCTCGCTACAACAGTCTCTCAAAAGAGGGAAAAGTAAAACAACTAATCTGCTGTAGATCTCCTCTGAAGGGGTACCGCTACTCTCCAACGACGGGTAGGGATCTATCTCACGACTCTCTCGCCTCGATCAACACTCGCAAAATCAGCAACATCCGCTAGGACTCTGCAAAACAGAGGAGAGAAAAGAAAAGAGGGAGGAAACCCCCAGAGGGTGTGAGAACTACACCAAAAAGGGAGTTCTCAGTGGGTACCACCGCCAGACCCGACAGTCTGCCCACTAAGTCCTCAAAATACAAAAAGCTAACCAAAGCCGTAAAGACTGAAAAAGAAGGAAGCTGGAGACTCTCAACAGCTATCAAGCCTCAATGCCTGCTTAGCTTGCCTATGCCTGCCATGCCTGCCAAGCCTGCTATGCCTGCCTATGCCTGCCATGCTTGCCATGCCTGCCTATGCCTGCCTATGCCTGCCATGCCTGCCTATGCCTGCCTTGCCTGCCATGCCTGCTATGCCTGCTAAGCCTGCCATGCCTGCCTATGCCTGCCTTGCCTGCCTATGCTTGCCTTGCCTGCCATGCCTGCTATGCCTGCTAAGCCTGCCATGCCTGCCTATGCTTGCCTATGCCTGCCTGCCTGCCTATGCCTGCCTTGCCTGCCATGCCCGCCATGCCGCTATGCCTGCCTATGCCTGCCATGCCTGCTAAGCCTGCCATGCCTGCCTATGCCTGCCATGCCTGCCTATGCCTGCCGTGCCTGCCTATGCCTGCCTATGCTTGCCATGCCTGCCTATGCCTGCCGTGCCTGCTAAGCCTGCCTATGCCTGCTATGCCTGCTAAGCCTGCCTATGCCTGCCTTGCCTGGTCAACAACTCACAATGACCCTGGGACCACCGTATCCCCAAACGGTTCCCAACAACACTAGCACTGGTCTAAACACAGCTACTAGACTCCACTCGGTCCCCCTGACACGAGTGCAACTATAAAGCAAATGTCTGTAATAAACCCAATCTAATGCCACCAGTAAAACTGGTACTGCCTGCTGTGCCTGCCAAATCGGGTATGCCAGCCTACGCATAACACCGATAGGGGATGAGAGTCTCAAGGACTCGAAGTCTGTAAATCGCACACTCCGGAGTGGCACTCGAGGGGAGCGACCCACACGAGTAAAGTGCCTCAGTAACAAGTATCATAAATCAGCAGGACTGGATCATGACTCTGATCAAAGTGGGAAAGCCCAACCACTAAAGAAAGCCTTGGTCCTCAATCAGATGCAAAAATACTCAAATAGTGGGAAACTCTGTCCACTAGAGAAATCAGATACCCAATCTGGTGCATAAATAAATATCCGGTCAACCGCCCAATATCCGCGGTTGCCGCAAAGCCCCACAACTAATCCAACCTGTCCCAGACACCAAGTCCCGACTACACTACCCAGAACCCCTGCTCGAACCTGAGCAACACAGACCACCTGACTAACAAAGAAGGAGAAAAAGATAACATGGTTTCTCCTAAGTCAAGTTCCAAAAGTAGTGCAGCAGTAAAAGATGGCCTAACTACATGTCCATGCAAGCATGCTTTGTCCTCAGAAACAATAAAAGTGGGTGAAACATATATTAGTAAAGCATGCTAAAATATTCCTACTATGGTATACCAATCTCACCCAAGTAGGTCATTCCTTGCTTACCTCTCGCTCATGTCGGTTGTACAACAATATGCCTGTTATCATTCATAGAGGGGTGATATCCCCACATGTGCGCTTACATTTGCCATGATATATGAACCTTATACAGTTACCGAAATAAGCTTACCCACCTGAAGTGCTCAAACCAAGGCAAACCTGAAGTCGGTGAAGAGTGTAGACGCTCTCAGTCCAAAATCTGCTAAAACTGCTTCCTTGGTATAAGTTGCGCAAGCCTCGGCTCCAAACAGCTGAACATACCCCAAAAATCAAAGTCTCCAAATCCAAAAGGTCTAGCGACACTTGCAAACACCCCTGGGTACAATAATAAGGTCCAATATTACACTTAATCCAAAATATTCCAAGTATACACAATCTGTGAAGAACAGCCTCAAAGATGTGCAATTTTCACCTGCAGAACAGACTCGGAAAAATCCAACAAAAATACTGTCACGTTCCTCGCGTCGATAGCTTCGAAACGAGTACCTGCACGTCAAATTCCGAGCCCCGTAAGCCAAGTTACAAATTCCACAACACAGGGCGCTCACAAACACACAACCATACGTCTGTATTTCCTTGTACAGATAAAGGAGAAGAATCTACCTCTGGGAAAGCCTCAGGAAAATCCAATAAAAATACGGTGATAATCCTCGCGTCGAGTAGATGAAAAAAGTGTACAGGCACGTCTCCAACCGATGCCCGGTTGCGGAGATAAAAATCCGGCAAGGTGTCGCTGTCCAGAAATTCCAACAGAAAATGGGGTCCCAGTAAACATGGAAAAACTCCTCGAAAAGTGTGAAACCAGGGGAAGAAGAAAATACCAAGATCGTAGCTCTGTCTGTCGCGGATCCAACGGCGCAAGAATCACCTGAAAAGGAGGTCGGAGTAGGCCGGGGGAGCTCGTGCACCGAAACGCGACGAAGGGGAACACAAATGGACAAACGTCGCGCCGCGCCGCAAAAATGGAAACCTCGATAAGCGTGCCACCAAAAATCTCCAAACTCTGCAGATGGATGCATCACAGGGAGAGGATCAACTTTGCTGAAGACCTCAAGTCGGTTTGAAGCTCGGAAATGGAGGAAAAGGGGAGAAAAGAAGGGCTCGGATTGCTTAAATAGTCCCCAAAAATAAATCCAAAAATTCCCAATATATCCGGGTTTCCGGGCGCTCGAAATCTTCCGGGCCGCTACAGTGTTGGGCCCGGCCCAACACTGTGCGGGCCCGAATTCATTTCGGGCCTCCACGTTGCCCGCCACACACCGCGCACCGAAGCCGCCCACTGGATTTCCGCCACGTGGCCCGCCGAACACAGCACACCAAAACCCTCCACCGACATCGCGCCACGTGGCCCGCCGTGGTGCCGACACGCGGCGCGCCCGAGCGCGGGAAAGGCCGACAGCGGCCATGTGCGCGCCTGTGCCGCCGCCTGCCGCCTCTGCTTGCACGCGCCCCGAGGCGATAAGGACCTGCTCCGTGGACCCGGCGCACAACACTGCGCCAATGACACTCCGCCACGTGTCACCCCCGGTCCACCGTACACCCACGATCTAATCCGTGGACCACGACCGCTAAACCGGCCAATCCTGCCATGCCACGTGGCCCGCCCCCGGTGCACGCCTCCGCGGTGGACCGCGCGCCTGCCCGCGCGCCTACCCGCGCGCTGTGCGCTGCCCGCGCCTGCCCGCCGCCGCTCCCGAGCCTGCCCGCCGTCGCGCCGCCGCCCTCCGCCGGCCGCCGGAGTTACTGTTCCGGCGTGAACAGTAACCCGTGGCGAAAAGATCAAGTAAATAGCCCAATTTCATCGTTTTCGCGCGCTGAATCCAAATTTGATGTCCGTTTTGCCAAATTTCAACTCTAAAAATTACCGAAGGCATCCGGAAAGATGTTCTTTTGTCCAAACTTCGCCCTGAGCCCAAATTTAATATCCATTGCGCGCAAAACCACTTCTAAACATCCGACGGGGTCATCAGACTACTCTCGTGATCCAGTAGACACTCTGAGTCCATCACTAGTGTCCATTTGGTGCACAAACACCACCGACGCGCCAAATAGGCCTCCAGAAGCTGCTGGTCAACCAGTAATCACATTGCGGGGATCCAGGTCCTCACAGGTTTAGGTATAAGCTTCACTGAATCAGCTCTCAAATCAATAAGACTGCGTTTGATTCAGGTATAAATTAGGACTGTTTATTTGGATGAAAATTAAATTATTTCTGAGAGTAAAAAAAATAGTGTTTGGATAGTTATATTAGATAGTGAGAATAAAAGTAATTATAATTTTAAAATAATAATATTTTATATAATTAATTAATTTAAAAATATTAATTAAATAATAATTTAATTTATTTAATTATTTATTGATAGATAATTCTAAATAATAATTGATAAAATAATTAACAATAATGAGTATTGTTAATAAATAATTTAATTAACTATAAATAATTTAATAAATTAATTAGTTAATTATCTAATAGTTAAATAATTAGTTAATAAAAATAGTTAGATTAGTTAAAATATTAAATTAATTAAAAAGTTAATACAATAATTAAAATTATATTTACTTTAATTAGGCTTATTCTCAAGTGGAAACAAGTTTGTTCCAGAAAAAAGGTTTGAATACTAGTTTCAGCCTGTTGGGGTCGAAAATGTCGGTTGTCGATCAGCCCCGTATGAGGTGATTGTCTCTCTGGATGTGATGCGCCGCGTGCAATAGGATCAAGCGATCAGGTCGAGTAGGGATCTGTTCAACCGGGTTTTTTCTCAGTAAATTCTCGTGACTGCCCGGCTTAGAATAGTCGAATCGGGATATGAAGATTGAGAGAGAGAGGCAAAGATGTGTCAATAAAACAAACGGCTGAGGAGCCGATTGTATGGTTTATATTGAGTGGAAAGGGAGTTACAAAAGTAACAGGTAGCCAATTACAATTAATTTACTCCTAGAAAATGCGGTAAATCTATCTAGAAAAGTAGTAAAGATATGAAAAAACAGTGGGTGGTCCTGGCTTACAAGATTGCAGGATCCCTATTTCTTCGATGGTTCAGGTATTATACACTCCCGAACCATGCGTATAAATGCCGATTTGAATAATCGCAGTGATTTGGGAAGAATCATTGTAAATTTCTCAACCACTTTCTTTTGAGTCGAATTTCCTCAAATAGGATAGTAGCCATTTTTTCATCCAAGTTCATCCCTTGATTAACGCGCCGAAGCGTGATCTTCGGCACTTTCCAATGCTGGGTGCCGTTAGCCGTTCCGAAATCAGTTACGAGATTCGCGCCCGAATCTCGTCCCCTTTCCCTTCAGAGTCTTTCCTTCTTCAGCTTGAGCAGTCGAGAATTGATTCTGACTTCGCCTTCTTCGTCGCCCGACTGGGCGGTCTGGTTTTCGTCTTCAGTCGGAGTCGATCCAGAATAAGGTGATGATCATCTTGCTTCGGCCGCTTTTCCTGTCGGCTGATGTCTTTGGCTGAATGGAGTGTGTCACGTGTCGTGCGCTCTTTCGAGACTGATACCGATCTTAATCGAGATGTGAGTCCCTCTTTGTTTGACTCATTCTTCTGTTGGCTGATATCTTTAGCCGATGGTTGGCGCCACGTGCTACTCTCTCAAGTGGCGGAAAATTTTGGACTCAACACAACCTTATACTAGCTTTTTTTTCTTTAAGACGAGAACTACTATTCTCATCCAAACCAAACGCGTTTGAAAAATAAGACTGAAATAAGACCTTATTTTAGGTCTTGTTCTCCAACCGAAAGGTGCCTAAAAGGCGTTAGAAAGAGAGCCCACCATAGGGTGGAATTGAGCCGACCTCGAGTGAGCTTACCTCAGCTCAAGTTTGATTTAAAATTAGTTTCGAGCCTAAATTTAGACTTAAATTCGGCTTAAAATTAATTCGAGTCAAGCTCGAGTGAGCCTATCTTCGAGTCGAACAAGTTCGAGTCCTAAACAAGACGTCTGAAATTCTTAACATCATGTCATTTATATTTTAATTTTTGTAAAATATTATTGAGAATTTGATAAAAAATATGTATAATAGTTCAACATACAAAATAAATACATGCATACGATATTATAATATTAAGAAAAATAATTTATGAATTAATATATTTAACTTTGTAACGAATGCTTATTATTATTTATATTTTTGTTCCAACTTTGCATGTTATCTATTTCATTTTTAATCTTCATATATATTTTTTTTTATCTATACAATCAAAAAGTGAATAAATTATATAAAAAAATATTAGATCGATTGTTGGAGCCGAAAATGTCAGTCGTCGATCGACCCTTGGCGTTCGTTCGACCCTCTGAGATGTGATGTGCCGCGTGCCAATGGATCAAGCGATCGGGCCGAGGAGGGATATGCATGGCCAGGTTCTCCTTAGTAACTCACGACCGTCCGGCTTAGATTAGCCGAATCGGGATATGGAGATAGAGGGAGATTGAGTATAGTCTAGAGTAGCCGACTCAGGTGGTAGATATAATAATTTGACACGGCTAAGGAGCTGATTAATGCTTTGTATTGCTTAGAAAAGGGGATACAAGGAAGAAGAAATGGAAGAAATTACAAGTAAGCCTACTCCTAAGAAAAGTGGTAAATCTATCTAGGAAAGCAGTAAAGATATGAAATACAGGGGGTGATCCTAGCTTATGAGGTTGCAGGACCCCCTCTTCTTCGATGGTTCGGGTATTTATACATTCCCGAACCATGTGTAAAATCGCCGATTTGAATAATCAGCGTGACTTGGGAAAAGTTATCGCAAAATTCTCAACTACTTTTTTTTGAAACGATTCTCGTTAATAGGATAGTAGTCGTTTCTCGTCTAGATTCATCCCCTAATTGTTGCGCCAAAGCGTGATCCACGGCGCTTTTCAATGCTGGGCACCACTTATCGTTCCGAAAGCTGTTACAAGATTCGCGCCCCAAATCTTGCACTCTTTTCTTTTGAGGTCTTCCCTTTTTCGGCTCGAGCCACCGAAGGCTGGCTCTGACTTTCGCCTTCTTCGTCGCTTAACTGGAGCGGTCTGGTGGTCGTCTTCAGTCAACGTCGGCCTTGGATGAGGCGGGGGATCTTCTTCGGTTGCTTCTCCTATCGACTGATTCTTTTACCGATGGCATATGTCGCGTGCTACATTCTCACGCGAGTAAGATGGTCTGGATCAGGACGCGGATCCTTCTTCGGTTGACTCACTCTCCCGTCGACCGATGTCTTTCAGCCGATGATTGACGCCACATATCGCTCCCTTAAGTGGCAAAAATTTTGGTCTCATCAATGCCTTCTAGGCAATCGCTTGATGTGTCATTTGGGTGATTGTCGAAGTTTGAGTCCAATCTTGGCGTGTATACCGATGTTCACGATCATCCCTGTACCCTGGCAGGATGTCTGCTCGCTGCCCGAGGGATTTGCACACAGGTGTTGATCTTTCTTGGTTTTTGGCGAATCCGTCCTTCGCTGTCTCTTCGTTAAATGCCGCTGCTTTTCGAGGGCGATTGTCATTATTTCGCTTCCCCCATCGGCCTATAAATAGGTATCTGTTTGCGGCTCTCTTTGCATCGTCTTCTTCCCCTCATGATGATTCCGGTGCCAATGCTTCACCTTAATAGTCTTTTTACCTCTGGTAGTATTCTCGAGGCATCTTCTCAGTCTTCATTTGGCGGTGTTGTGACGCCGGCCGACAACGGTATCTTTCCACCCTGGATTTATAATGGGGTTTCTTTCGAAGAAGCCCTTATGTGTGACTTTTCGAACTGGGCTCTTATGGCCGGTGACCAAGCCGGTTTTCGGCTGCTTACTGGTGGTTATGTTTATGAATATTATGTTGGCGATGAGACTGTCCTTTGCCTCCATCCCTAGGAGTTGGAGGAGACCGAGCTGCTCAGCATCCAATTTTCTTTGTCGGAGAGGCGTGTTCTCACGCTTCGACCGGCTTTCCTACGAGGTCGGCCTCCTTCTTCCCGGGGGGAACATCTTGCCTAGCACTGTCGTGGGGGTTTCGAGAGACCTATCGGCTTCGTGTTGGTCGGGTGTCTAGGTTTTCATAAGGCAATGCTTCTCGCCTTTACCTCGGCTCGGTGGCAGTCTTGTGTTTCTACCTCCAACCAGCGTCGTCGACCATGACTTTTCCTTTTCTGAAACACTTTTGTACTTACTCTTTTCCAATTTGTATTTGTATTGGTTTATTAAAATGTGAAATTTTCTTATATTTTTGCTCCACATCCTCCAAAACTGATGTTTACGTTTCATATATCTTCTATTGATTGGCTTCGATTTTCAGTCGTTCATACAAACTTTATCGTCGTTTTCCAGCGCCTTTTCATTGAAGCATTCTATCATAACAGTTTCGGCTGCATTACTTATTCTCGGCCTTTCTGGCCGATCATAACCTTTCACCTATTTTCGGTTTTGGACCCGCGGTAGCCGAAAATTTCCTTCGGCTAGCCTCTTTTTAGCCGACCTTCTTCTTTCGGACTCAAATATAGCCTAACTCAAAAATCCATTCGGCAGGTCCTTGTTAGGCCGATCTCGGCCGAATTATCATCGGCCCGAGGTTTCTCATCTTCTGTCTCCTCGACCGAAAAAGTAGTCAACCTCTGCGCCTCGCTTTTTTAGAAAACGCCCATCGCGATTTCCCAGGGCGTTGGCTTTGCGCTAGATTGTCATCATGAGAGCTTAAATTCGGGCCTCTAGCTCCTGACGGACGCTTGTCTGCTCTTTCGCCACGTACTGATGCGCGAGTAGCCGCACGCTGGTCCCATTTTTCCGCAGGGCTTGGCCTGATATGGGCGCGGCTGTGGCCCGTACTTTCGTCTTTCTTCGGCCCTTGGGCCAAAGGTTCCTCGGGGTGCCCCCAGGCCTCGGCTTTCCCGGCAGCCGAATTGGGAGCCTTGTTGCCGTAGTGGGGCTCCTAGCCCCCGGTGGCCGCCTGTTTGTGGCCCCGGCCTTTTCAGGCCGTGCGGATCACTCAGGACCCGCTGGATAGCACGGTCCTGTTCTTCATTCCTTTCAACCTTGGCTTTGTGAGCCAACACTCCTATTTCGGCCACTTTATTATTAGCCGAATCTACGCCTTCAAGACCCATGACCAAATTATCCTCAGTCAGTATGTCCGACTGTATCCTCGATCACTTCAGCCGAGAATTTACCGAACATCGACATTTTCCAATTGGCCAAGTACGGGTATCCCACGTCCACATAATTGCGCAAGGGATATGGGAGCCTGAGGACTGGTCGTATCACCAGCCTAGTCTTTGCGCTGAATGTATTTTTTATTATCTCTCCGATCTGGGCATATAGCCTAGCGTTCCCTGCCGGGGGCGCCAGGATCGCCGGCTGTACGAGATTTACGTCTATAGGATAAGGGGTAACTTAACCCGCCTGATTTGGAGTAGGCCTCGAATCCGGGGCCTGCCCCTAGCTCTTATGTTCCTAGTTTGGGACTATTGAACCAACAGAGGGGCTCGAGTAGCTTCCTGTTGGTGGTCGATGTCCGTAATCATCGGCCTATATTTCGCTGGGACAAGGGCCGCGTGCGGCTATACTGCCCCCAGCGGTTGTGTCGTCTGGGGCGGCGTGGCCTGCTGTGCCGCCATTATTGCTGGCGCCGTTTGAACCGCGGTATCAAGCTCGCCGATGACGGCTCAGGTTGGCCATCGAGATTCCGGGTAAATCTCTTATTCGAGACTTGTCCATCATTCTTGTTGCCCCCAGCCTGGGTTTGAGAAACCGGCTAGGCAGATGGAGCGGGTACACCCAAAAGGGCTTCCTGCTGGTGGCCGATGTTTGGACTCATCGACCTATACTCTGCCTAATATGGAGCTGTCCGCGACTGACCTGCCCCTAGCGGGTGAGCCATCTGGGAAGGTGCCATTGGTTGCATAGCTCCCTGCGGTTGCGCTGGCAATGTCGCCAACACCATCGAGATTGATCGCATCGGCCATGACTGTTGCAAGGTGGATGGAGATCCCGGTAGGTCTCCATGGCATGGTCCATTTCGGGCTAAAAACTGCCCGAGCCAGGAAAGATTCTCATCTGAGGCAGTGATGTCGGCCGTGGCGTCCAAGGCTCGAGCGTTTCTTTCGAGAGATAGCTGGGTTCTCTCGAGAGATCTAATCATTCGGGCCATTTGCCCGAATAATTTTGACAGCGTCGGCTTGTGACCGGCGCTGCCTACCTGGTCGTTTCCTGACATATTTACGGTAGGAAGGTAAAAGTTACCTGAGAGTCCCACTGGGCGTGCCAAAATGATTGTTGAGGCCGAAAATGTCGATCATCGATCGGCCCCGGGCGTTTGTTTGACCGTCTGAGATATGATGTGCCGCATGCTAATGGATCAAGTGATCGGGCTGAGGAGGGATCTGCCCGGATCTCCTCAGTAAACTATCGCGACCGTCCGGCTTATATTAGCCGAATCGAAATATGGAGATAGAGGGATCGAGATTGTGTACAGCCTAGAGTAGCCGACTCAGGTGGTAGAGATAATAATTTGACACGGCTAAGGAGCCGATTAATACTTTGTATTGCTTAGAAAAGGGATACAAGGAAGAGAAAAGGGAAGAAATTACAAGTAAGCCTACTCTTAGAAAAAGTGGTAAATCTATCTAGGAAAGCAGTAAAGATATAAAAAACAAGGGGTGGTCCTGACTTACGAGGTTGCAGGACCCCATCTTCTTTGATGGTTCGGATATTTATACACTCCCGAACCATGTGTAAAATCGCCAAATTGAATAAATCGGCGTGATTTGGGGAGAGTTATCAGAAAATCCTCAACTACTTTCTTTTGAAACAATTCTCCTTAATAGGATAGTAGTCATTTCCCGTCTAGGTTCATCCCTTAATTGTTGCGCCGAAGCGTGATCTTCGGCGCTTTCTAATGCTGGACCTACTTGCCATTCCTGAAGCTGTTACGAGATTCGTGTCCCAAATCTCGCACTCTTTCTTTTTGAGGTCTTCCTTTTTTCGGCTCGAGCCACCGAAGGTTGGCTCTAACTTTCGCCTTCTTCGTCGCTTGACTGGATCTGTCTGGTGGTCGTCTTCAGTCGAAGTCGACCTTGGATGAGGCAGGGGATCTTCTTCGGTTGCTTCTCCTATCGGCTAATGTCTTTAGCCAATGGCATATGTCGCGTGCTACGTTCACACGCAACTAAGATGGTTTGGATTAGGACGCGGATCCTTCTTCTGTTGACTCACTCTCCCATCGGCCGATATCTTTCAGCCGATGGTTGACGCTACGTGTCGCTCCCTTAAGTGTCAAAAATTCTGGTCTCAATACCAACCTATTCAATCATATATAACTAAAATTTTGTATAAGCATAATAAATTTTTATCTTAAGAATATATATCTTTTTATTTTCTCAAGCATACAATCAACAATATTTCGTAACAAAATCATATCAAACTAGAATTCTTTGATATTGTAAAGTTAGCTAAGCATATTTAAGATAAGTAAATTACTTTTGAATTTTCATGACTGCTTGATTCAATAAATATTTTTAAAATAAATATGCAAGATTTGTAAAAAATAACGTCAATATTTAGCTAAAATTTTACAAAAAAAAAAACGACAACACAGATATAATAAGAAAAAATATACTAAAGTGATAACATCGATAATCATAATAAGTAACAAATATCATAAAAGCAACAGTGTTAAATAGTTAAACATGCCCATACAAAGAACAAGAATTCGACATTAAATCAAGTTCATATAGATTTTAAGAGCAATCACAATAAAGTAATTAAGATAGGATTTTACTAATTTGGTCGGCGAGCAAATATGGCCCAATAACTTAAACTCTATATATATACATATAATTAAAATACATAACATATACTATTATATATAGACCTATTTGTATAAAAAATTTACCAGTTTTTGCGCTTTTGCAAAAACAAACCTACTATTTTGGATTTTATAGATTCAGTCTAAATTTTTAGTAAACTGACCAAAATATCTTTATTCTTCTCTCTCTTTCTCTCTCTTTGTTTGTTTTTTTTTCCTCTTCGACCTTTATCGCCTCTTCCATTGCCTCTGCAGTCATCGGGGATGGTGATGAGAGCGGCACCACCTTTGCTAGCACCGACGCCAACGCCAAAGGAGAAGGACTCGTATTGAGCGTGGGTAAAGGTGGAGCGGACGGGGGGCGATAAAGTCGTGGCTGAGGCAGTGCTCACCCTCGCCGTTGCCTCTTTCTCCTCCATCGCTCGTCAATGTACGTGATAAATCTTTTCAACCATTGAGTTATGTTATACGTTATAGCTGGCTCACCTCTTGTGGATCATTTCCGTGCTCCACTCTCTTATCACGCCTACACCTCCGCCAACGCCGGTTCAAATATGATATAAATCACGGAGGTAAATTTGCAGCGGAGCGAATGGCCGCGGAATGAAAAAAGAAAGAATAAAAAGAAAAAATAAGGAAATTTTTTTTCCCCCTTCTGTGAAGGTCATAATGTGTTATCGCTGCTATAGAAAAGATTAAGAACTAGAGAAGAAAGAAGAAGGTAAAGTTAGACTATTAAGATGAAGTTGTACCGTTTGAGACAAAAGTTGTACTCTTTTAGGCGAAATATACATTCTTCGAGCTAAAGTTATACTATTTGAGAAAAAAATTACACTCTTTGAGCAAGAGTTGCATTATTTGATACGAAAATTATACTGTTTGAGACGAAAATTAATTACACTTTTTAAGAAAAAAATTATATTGTTTAAGACGAAAATTATATTCTTTGAGTAAAAGTTGCACCTTTTGAAGAAAGTTACACTGTTTGAGATGAAAATTATATTTTTTGAGATAAAAATTGGTCTCTTTGAATGAAATAAAGTTGTGCTCTTTAAGATGAAATCGCCTTAAATAGTGCAACTTTTGCCTCAAAGAGTGTAACTTTCATCTCAAATTATACAACTTTCGATCAAATAGTATAATTCGTCTCAAACAGTACAACTTTTGCTCAAACAATACAACTTTTGCCATAAAAAGTGCAAATTTTGTCTCAAAATTAAAGTGCAACTTTCGTCTCAAATAGTGCAACTTCATTTTAACGGTGCAACTTCATCTTCTCCTTCTTTCTTCTTTGGTTCTTGGTCTTTTCTATAGCAATGACGACATATAATGGTTTCCACGAGAACTTTTTTTTCTTTATTTATTTTTTTTTACTCTTTTTTTTCACCCTCTGTATTATTTTTCGCTATCGCGCTCTCTCCTTCGCCCTCTGTTGCAGCCACCACTATCGTCGGACGCGCTTTTTCGCCATGTCATCCTTAAATACTTCAATACCCTCATCTCTATCGCCATCTGTGGCCATGCGCTCCGCTGCAAGTTTACTTTTGCTATTTATATTACATTTGAGCTGGCGCGAGCGGAAAGTGTGGGCGAGGTAAGAGAGTAGAGTGCGGCGTTAATATTGGAGCGGAGAGAAAGGAGAACGGAGAGAAAGCGGAAGAAGAAGAAGAGAGAAATGGAGGATAAAAATGAGTGAGAGAAAAAAAAAGAAAAAGAAAGAGAGAGAGAGAAACATTTTAGTCAGTTTACTGAAAATCTAAACCGAATTTATAAAATCCAAAATAGTAAATCGGTTTTTGCAAAAACCTAATATGATAAATTTTTTTATACAAATTGACCTATATATATATATATATATATATATATATATATATATATTCAAGCTTTATGAGCCTAATTTGAGTGAGCCCAATAATACTCAAGCTCGATTTGAAATATATATATTTTTTATTTTTTTTTCAAATTCGGCTCATTTAATTTCGAGTTAAGTTTTTTTTTTTCTTTTATTGTTCAATATCAGCTAATTTAATTTTGAGTTAAATTTAAATAAATAAAATAACAAGCCTAGACAAATACAAACGGACTTGCTCATTTCCCCGCCCTACATCACCATGCATGTAAGATGGGCCCCACTATCGTACGTCGTACGATAATCGTCATTTAGTTGAGCCATTCGGCTCATCGATTCAATAAGCATAGCATTACTTAAACATAAAAATAAAATCATTATTTTTTAAGGCTTTACAATGGCCTAGCCAAGAAATTATGATTCGAGCATCACATACATGCATAGATTTCGGATCGGTAATGCCGGCCTCCGATTCAATATTTTAGGTTTTGTTCGGGAGTTGTTTGGTTGTGTGGTATTTACAAAGGTAAGTTAAAAAAAAAAAAAAAAAAAAAAACAAAAAATTCAAAGTCCGCAGTTGGAACGACAAGAGAGAAATTTTGTACTATTCTAGATAACCAAAAAATGAGAAAAACCAACAGATGAGAACACACTGATGATTATATGAGCTTTATTGTAAACGTAACACTTGGAATAAATAATGTGGGTACGACCTTTATGAAAGGAAATTTTGATAGGGATGATTTTATTAATGCTGGAAGTTTCCTAATGGAACGTAATTAGTAGACTGAATAAAGTGACATGAATGAATAAAGTATTATACAAAATTTTAAAAAAGGAGAAGTTGTTTTGAAAGTTAAGTCCTGCATATTTGCACCTTTAGTACGATATACATTTAATCTATTCAAAAATAAAAATTTATTTATTGGTCATTTTAAAATAACAGGTAAAATTCACATCACTCTAAAATAGATGGGATATATATCGTACTTCTCATTTGAAGTGTACAAGTAGTATTTTTCTTATATTTAAGTAATTATTTGACCTCACAAAAGCAATATTCGGACCTTGACAAAAAAAAAAAAAAAAAAAAGAGAAGTTTTTTTTTGCATATAGGTCCCTAATATTTTTTTTTTTTATAAATAGTTGTTAGGGGCAAAAAAGTGGCTTCGCGGGATCGGCCCTGAGAGTGACCCTCAGAGATGTTGAATGCGTCGCGTGCTAACAGATCAAACGATCGGGCCGAGGAGGGATCTGCTCGGCCGGATTCTCCTATGGTAACCCTCGCGACCGTTCGGCTTAGAGTAGGCGAATCGGAATTATGGAGGTAGAGAGAGATATTGGGTTCAACTTAGAGTAGCCGAACCAAATACAAAGATAAAGACACGGCTAAGGAGCCGATTATAGCTTTAAACACAAATAACGACATGGCTGATAAGACGATTAAATCTTAAAATTATTTGGAAAGGGGATGCAAGGAAGAAGGTAGGGATAGAAAATTACAAAAAAGCCTACTCATATAAAAGCGATAAAGGAAATTGGTAAAGAAAAGCAGTAAAATTAAGTTAACATACTCCTAGATATTGAAGAAGTTGGGATGGTACCGGGCTTACGAGGTTGCCGGACCCCTTTTCCTTCGTCGGTTCAATTATTTATACAGTTTCGAACCAAGGTGTATAATCGCCGATTTTAGAAATCGGCATAATTGAAAGGAAAATATCGTGAATTCCTCAACCACTTCCTTTTGAGTCGGTTATTCTCAAAGAAATAGTAGCCACTTCCTGTCTAGGTTCAACCCATAATCGTCGTGCTGGAACGTAATCCTCGGTGCTTTCCAATGCTGGATGCCGCTTGCCGTTCCGAGCTAATTGCGGGATTCATGCCCGCACTCCTTTTTGAAATCTTTCCTTTTTCGGCTTGAGCGGCCGAGAGCTGACTCAGACTCCCGCCTTTCCGTTGGAGCGATCCAGTGGACGTTGTCAGTCGAAGTCGGCCTTGGGTGATGTGCGACTCTTCTCATCAGCTGCTTCTCCTGTCGGTTGTTACTCTCAACCGATGGCAGGCATTGCGTACTACTTTTTCACACGACTGAGACCGATCTCAATCGAGACACGAGTTCCTCTTTGTTGACTCAAAACACCCGTCGGCTGATGTCTTTAGCCGATGGTAGACGCCACGTGTCACTCCCTTAGTGGCGAAAAATTTTGGTCTCAACAATGCCCCCTCGGCAATCATCTGACGTGTCGTTCAGGTGATTGTCGAAATTGAGTCCAAGACCTAGCGTACATCTCTATGTCCATGATTATCCATGTACCTTGGCAAGAGATTTGTTCACTGATTCGCGACTAAGTGTCAATCTTTCTTGATTTCCGACGAAGTCATCCTTTTCCATTTTTCTCTCTATTGAATGCTGCTATTTTTCAGGGCGGCTATCATTATTCCGCCCCTCTTTGCTAGCCTATAAAAGGGGCCGCTGCTTATACCTCCCGGGCTCAGGTAGAGCCCATATCACTGGCTTCTCCGAGATGCTCCTGTCGAGACTATCTTGGTCGAATCGTCGTTGGTCCGAGGCTTCTTTCCACCCATCTCTTCGATCTTTTCAACTGAAGGTGTGGTTGAGACCCCTTTTTCCTGTTCCTTCAGAGGTCGTTTGTTGTGCTTGACCAAAGTGTTGAAGTCGCGCCTGATCGCTGCCTCGAGGGCTCGAATTCGATTGTCTAGCTCCAAACGGATGCTTATCTCCATCGGCTCTTTTGCCGCCAGCCGCGGCGTTGTTAACTCAGCTTGAGGCAGTGCGTTCAATCCACTTGCCTCGTGAACATTCCGCATCGGTCGG
>CM054947.1:6660913-6743228 GCA_029168755.2 Tillandsia fasciculata | reverse complement strand
GAAAAAAATTATATTTGTTTAAGACGAAAATTATATTCTTTGAGTAAAAGTTGCACATTTTGAAGAAAGTTACACTGTTTGAGATGAAAATTATATTTTTTGAGATAAAAATGGTCTCTTTGAATGAAATAAAGTTGTGCTCTTTAAGATGAAATCGCCTTAAATAGTGCAACTTTTGCCTCAAAGAGTGTAACTTTCATCTCAAATTATACAACTTTCGATCAAATAGTATAATTCGTCTCAAACAGTACAACTTTTGCTCAAACAATACAACTTTTGCCATAAAAAGTGCAAATTTTGTCTCAAAATTAAAGTGCAACTTTCGTCTCAAATAGTGCAACTTCATTTTAACGGTGCAACTTCATCTTCTCCTTCTTTCTTCTTTGGTTCTTGGTCTTTTCTATAGCAATGACGACATATAATGGTTTCCACGAGAACTTTTTTTTCTTTATTTATTTTTTTTTACTCTTTTTTTTCACCCTCTGTATTATTTTTCGCTATCGCGCTCTCTCCTTCGCCCTCTGTTGCAGCCACCACTATCGTCGGACGCGCTTTTTCGCCATGTCATCCTTAAATACTTCAATACCCTCATCTCTATCGCCATCTGTGGCCATGCGCTCCGCTGCAAGTTTACTTTTGCTATTTATATTACATTTGAGCTGGCGCGAGCGGAAAGTGTGGGCGAGGTAAGAGAGTAGAGTGCGGCGTTAATATTGGAGCGGAGAGAAAGGAGAACGGAGAGAAAGCGGAAGAAGAAGAAGAGAGAGAAATGGAGGATAAAAATGAGTGAGAGAAAAAAAAAGAAAAAGAAAGAGAGAGAGAGAAACATTTTAGTCAGTTTACTGAAAATCTAAACCGAATTTATAAAATCCAAAATAGTAAATCGGTTTTTGCAAAAACCTAATATGATAAATTTTTTTATACAAATTGACCTTATATATATATATATATATATATATATATATATATATATATATATATATATATATATAGCTTTATGAGCCTAATTTGAGTGAGCCCAATAATACTCAAGCTCGATTTGAAATATATATATTTTTTATTTTTTTTTCAAATTCGGCTCATTTAATTTCGAGTTAAGTTTTTTTTTTTCTTTTATTGTTCAATATCAGCTAATTTAATTTTGAGTTAAATTTAAATAAATAAAATAACAAGCCTAGACAAATACAAACGGACTTGCTCATTTCCCCGCCCTACATCACCATGCATGTAAGATGGGCCCCACTATCGTACGTCGTACGATAATCGTCATTTAGTTGAGCCATTCGGCTCATCGATTCAATAAGCATAGCATTACTTAAACATAAAAATAAAATCATTATTTTTAAGGCTTTACAATGGCCTAGCCAAGAAATTATGATTCGAGCATCACATACATGCATAGATTTCGGATCGGTAATGCCGGCCTCCGATTCAATATTTTAGGTTTTGTTCGGGAGTTGTTTGGTTGTGTGGTATTTACAAAGGTAAGTTAAAAAAAAAAAAAAAAAAAAAACAAAAAATTCAAAGTCCGCAGTTGGAACGACAAGAGAGAAATTTTGTACTATTCTAGATAACCAAAAAATGAGAAAAACCAACAGATGAGAACACACTGATGATTATATGAGCTTTATTGTAAACGTAACACTTGGAATAAATAATGTGGGTACGACCTTTATGAAAGGAAATTTTGATAGGGATGATTTTATTAATGCTAGAAGTTTCCTAATGGAACGTAATTAGTAGACTGAATAAAGTGACATGAATGAATAAAGTATTATACAAAATTTTAAAAAAGAAGTTGTTTTGAAAGTTAAGTCCCTGCATATTTGCACCTTTAGTACGATATACATTTAATCTATTCAAAAATAAAAATTTATTTATTGGTCATTTTAAAATAACAGGTAAAATTCACATCACTCTAAAATAGATGGGATATATATCGTACATCTCATTTGAAGTGTACAAGTAGTATTTTTCTTATATTTAAGTAATTATTTGACCTCACAAAAGCAATATTCGGACCTTGACAAAAAAAAAAAAAGAGAAGTTTTTTTTTGCATATAGGTCCCTAATATTTTTTTTTTTTATAAATAGTTGTTAGGGGCAAAAAAGTGGCTTCGCGGGATCGGCCCCTGAGAGTGACCCTCAGAGATGTTGAATGCGTCGCGTGCTAACAGATCAAACGATCGGGCCGAGGAGGGATCTGCTCGGCCGGATTCTCCTATGGTAACCCTCGCGACCGTTCGGCTTAGAGTAGGCGAATCGGAATTATGGAGGTAGAGAGAGATTATTGGGTTCAACTTAGAGTAGCCGAACCAAATACAAAGATAAAGACACGGCTAAGGAGCCGATTATAGCTTTAAACACAAATAACGACATGGCTGATAAGACGATTAAATCTTAAAATTATTTGGAAAGGGAATGCAAGGAAGAAGGTAGGGATAGAAAATTACAAAAAAGCCTACTCATATAAAAGCGATAAAGGAAATTGGTAAAGAAAAGCAGTAAAATTAAGTTAACATACTCCTAGATATTGAAGAAGTTGGGATGGTACCGGGCTTACGAGGTTGCCGGACCCCTTTTCCTTCGTCGGTTCAATTATTTATACAGTTTCGAACCAAGTTGTATAATCGCCGATTTTAGAAATCGGCATAATTGAAAGGAAAATATTGTGAATTCCTCAACCACTTCCTTTTGAGTCGGTTATTCTCAAAGAAATAGTAGCCACTTCCTGTCTAGGTTCAACCCATAATCGTCGTGCTGGAACGTAATCCTCGGTGCTTTCCAATGCTGGATGCCGCTTGCCGTTCCGAGCTAATTGCGGGATTCATGCCCGCACTCCTTTTTGAAATCTTTCCTTTTTCGGCTTGAGCGGCCGAGAGCTGACTCAGACTCCCGCCTTTCCGTTGGAGCGATCCAGTGGACGTTGTCAGTCGAAGTCAGCCTTGGGTGATGTGCGACTCTTCTCATCAGCTGCTTCTCCTGTCGGTTGTTACTCTCAACCGATGGCAGGCATTGCGTACTACTTTTTCACACGACTGAGACCGGTCTCAATCGAGACACGAGTTCCTCTTTGTTGACTCAAAACACCCGTCGGCTGATGTCTTTAGCCGATGGTAGACGCCACGTGTCACTCCCTTAGTGGCGAAAAATTTTGGTCTCAACAATGCCCCCTCGGCAATCATCTGACGTGTCGTTCAGGTGATTGTCGAAATTGAGTCCAAGACCTAGCGTACATCTCTATGTCCATGATTATCCATGTACCTTGGCAAGAGATTTGTTCACTGATTCGCGACTAAGTGTCAATCTTTCTTGATTTCCGACGAAGTCATCCTTTTCCATTTTTCTCTCTATTGAATGCTGCTATTTTTCAGGGCGGCTATCATTATTCCGCCCCTCTTTGCTAGCCTATAAAAGGGGCCGCTGCTTATACCTCCCGGGCTCAGGTAGAGCCCATATCACTGGCTTCTCCGAGATGCTCCTGTCGAGACTATCTTGGCCGAATCGTCGTTGGTCCGAGGCTTCTTTCCACCCATCTCTTCAATCTTTTCAACTAAAGGTGTGGTTGAGACCCCTTTTTCCTGTTCCTTCAGAGGTCGTTTGCTGTGCTTGACCAAAGTGTTGAAGTCGCGCCTGATCGCTGCCTCGAGGGCTCGAATTCGATTGTCTAGCTCCAAACGGATGCTTATCTCCATCGGCTCTTTTGCCGCCAGCCGCGGCGTTGTTAACTCAGCTTGAGGCAGTGCGTTCAATCCACTTGCCTCGTGAACATTCCGCATCGGTCGGAATGATGGTCGACGCACGGGCCGTATCTCGTTTACGTTCGGCTGCGGCCCTCGAGCCACTGCTGCTTCCCTTATCGCGTCGGCCTGCTATCGTTGCTGCCGATGTTTTTGGGTCCTTGTCATGATTGGACCATACCACCGGTTCGGCCCATCTAAGGTGGGCCGCTGTTCGATCGACATATCTGCCGGTGAGTCTACTTCCCTCAGGTTCTCCCTGAGGATCACCCGTCTTTGCCACGGCTTCAGTCACGACTGAATTTTGAGCTCCTCCACCAAACGGATGGCCAAAGCATCCACTTCCTTTTCAGAGAGCCAAGGAAACTTAGCGTCGAGAGTCAGGGGGATAGCCCATGCCCCTGGCCTGCCATTTCCACAATAAGGGGCCCGAGGTTTCGGCCCCATACGCAAGTAGCTGTTCGAGCCCTTCGGTGGTACCCTCACCGGACCGAGCCTCTCGTGGGGCCCGACCCGATATGGGCGTGGCGGTGGCTCGCGCATTCGTCCTTCTTCGGCCTCTTGGCTGAAAGCTCCTCGGGATGCCCCAAGACTCGGCTCTTTTCATAGCCGTGGTGGGGGCCATGTTGTTGTAGCTAGACCCTCGGCCCCTCGTGGCCTCCTGTTTGCAGCCTCGGCAGTGGTCGGCCATAAAAATCACATAGGACCTTCCGAATAGGTTGGTCCTGTTCATCATTCCCATCCTCCTTCTCGGAGGGTTATTTATTAGAACCTTTAGCCGAACGCTGGTCCGGCTTGTGATCGTGGTGAATTGCGCCTTCGTTGGGGTCTAGGAAGGCGAACTATTTCCTCACTTCCTCGGGCATGTCGAGGAAGAGTGCCTTCCAATCCTCGCTAGTCATTTCGGTCTTGCGACGAACGCGGAGCCGAGGTACACTACTTGCTGGCATCTCTTCTCTGGGGACCCCGACCTTTGGCATCGGCTCCTTTCCCTTCGCATCCACCATATTTACCTGCGGGGGAACGGGATTAGTATCGATTTTTGCATTGTTCTTATCTTCGTGGTCGGCAAAAATGAGCCGATCCTCGTCAATCTCCTTTTGAATCTATTTTTTAAGGTGGTACATTCGCCTGTCCGGTGGCTCCATGAATGGTGCCACTTGCAATACTTCCGCCGCCTGAGCTCCTCATATGGAGGGATCGACTGACCCTTCTAGAGCTTGATTCGATCGTCCTTGTGCAACCGATCAAAAATTTGATCGGTCTTGGACGTGTCAAAGCTGAAGACGTTGACCGACGCCCGAGCTTTAAACTCCTAGGTCCTACTCGGTCTAAGCATTTGACATGTATAAGGCTCGCGGCCCAATATCATTATCTTTTCTATTGTTGTGAAAGGAGTAGGCCGCGTACACTTAGGCTTCTTCAGCCGAAGACTCACCTTCACTTGATTCGCTTGGCTCCCCTTGTTTCGAGCCTTGTTCGACGAAGGAGACATTATGCTCCTTCGATTTCTTCTAATCTTTTTCGCAGTCCCATTTCGACCGCTCTTCTTTATTGTTATTTCGAAACTGCTCGTACTGAGCGACCCGAACTGTGGTGTCCCGGTTGCCCGTGTGGCTTGATTGTGTGGTCGGTGGTGCAAAAACACCTATTATTGGTGTAACGAGTGCGTTGCGCATCAAACGGACGCCAAAAACGGACTCAACGCACGAAAATAGTGAAGATAGACTTTTTCTGGACGAATCGGGCTATCGGGCCGAATTCAGCTGCGAGCTGGCTCACGGCCCAGGCGCATGCACCGGGAACACGCAATTTTTTTTTCTCTACCATGTGGCGATGCAGGATTCGCCGGCTGACCATCTCGTGTCGCGCGCCCGAGGGAGCTGCGCCCGCATGCGCCTAGCGGCGCACGATCTCCTATGCGGACGCGTGTCGCCGCGCCATTGGCAGGCGCCACCTACCGCGCGGGCGACGCAGCACCTCTCCCCACCTACCATGTGCCCCTCCCCCTTGGCTGGGTCGGGCCGGTGGCTTGGCTTGGCCCAGCACTGTAGCAACATTCCCTTTTTGTGTTTTTTTTTTTTTTTTTTTTCTTTCTTCTTCTTTTCTTCTTCTTCTTCTTCTTCCTATTTAATGGTGTCTTCTCCCTTCTTCTCAACCTTTTGTAACTTGGGACCTCCTCAGACAGCAACAACTCTATTTTCCTCAACTTCACCTCCACCATTGTTGGCCGCCACAAGGGAGTCTTGGATCCTCTTATTCCTCAAGAGTAGCTCCACCATTAGTGCAGATTTTTAGAGCTTCACCGTCGATGTTCAGTGCAAGCCACTCCCATACCTCATTTCTTTGAATTTCGAGCTTAATTTTAGAGGCGATCTCCACAAAAGGTAAATCTACAGTTTTAATATTCAGTATTTTTCGTGGATCATGATATTTCTTAGAGTATGTTTAGCTTTTCTAGAACCATCATGCACAGATTTTGTTCTTGGCCAGTCTTGAGTAATTTTGAGTTTTCTCTTTCATACGAGCTCGAATTTGGGAGTTCTTTAACTTGATCTCTATCTAATTTTGACAATAAATCCATTGCCACCTTCCTTATTGGATTAGGAGCTCGTTTGCTTAGGTAATTCCTGTCATCTTCCAGACCCAGTGGTGCAGATTTTTACAGTGCAGTTTTGTTTTGCTTCTTTGAGCAATGAGCATTTGTATGTGGATAGCTACGGTAATATCATATTTTTTGGGGATTTCTTTGTATGGATGTGTTATCAAGATGTAGATGAGCATTTTTCATGTTGAAACTTAAGAAAAATTTCTTCTAGATTGATCTCTAAAATTCCTTGAACACCATGCTTAAATTTAGTGCCCTGTTTTTGGATAGCATGTGAGAATCTTGATGCAAGTTAATTATTAAAGGGTTTAAGATAGGTTTTTGATGTTTGGGGAAGGTTTATTTGATTAAGGACATGTTGTTACCGCTATTTGGAACCTCCTTTGAACATGTTTGATGCAAAAAATTTATTCCTTAATCATCTTGGACAATACTGAAATTCTGGATTGTATCCACGCAGCGGTGTTGTTTTGGCAATTGCGCCCAATCCGGGAGTCAGATTTGGGCGATTTTTGCGGCATTACTTTCCTGAGGAGTGGAGGATTCTACACGCCGAAATTTAGCTTGATCGGGTATTGGATCGAGAGTTTTCGTGTGGGTTATTTTTTTGTCTCCAAAATTGGCGGACGGTTCTCTAATTCTAAATGTTAGTAAGCATGCATGTTAAATTTATAATTTGTATGTTGGAATGTAAGCATGAGGAATAATCTAAGTTATGATGATTGATGCTTACTTGAGTATTGTACATGTTTTATGGATTTAAGAACTTGCATGTAGTAATAGTCATATAATGTGAATGCGATCAATGTGGAGGTTATGTATATCCTATACTAGTTGAGAGTATGTTTATGGTGGATGAAGTCCATATAGGTTGTTGTTAGAGATTATGTTGATGCAATATCCTCTATTGATGTTTAAGTTAGTATCTTGCATGATAGAATCAATTGATTGACTATCACTTTTGTAAATGCTATTATGAAATCTTGACTAGCACCCTGTCATATGTTGCATGTCTAAACCAGACTAGTAGAGGACCCTAACTTGGGCTAGGTTATTATGCTTTAGTGTTACGCCCCGGGGTCAAAACTACGACCCGGGCTTGCCAACAGATTCGCCACCCATACGGGATTTCCCGCATAGACGAAGCATCCAACCTGCAAAAGGTATCATCTAACAACTAAACAGATATCAGAGCTAAAAAAAACTGCTGTAATAAAAATCTGAACCACTGTACAACTGAAAATAAGGTACAATATCCATCTCCCACAATAATAATACAAATAATCTGGTCCACTGAACAAAATACAAGTAAAATCCTTCTATACAACATCTATGAATCCAAAAAGAAAGATAAACTAAAATCATAAAATACAACAGTGTACAGTAAAACCCACAATCCGGGTTGGCACATCTATCTCACTATAATAAACAACACTGGTAGGAATCTATGTCGCGACTCCCTCACCTCGATCCGTCGATCTAACGGAAGCCGGGACAGAAAGAAAGCCTCTGCAAAACTGTCACCGATAGAGGGTGTGAGAACTATATCCTACAGTAGTTCTCAGTGGGTACCGTCCCCAAGACCAACGGTCTGCCCACTAAGTCTACTAGAGGTATAAAATAACAAAAAAACTATAAATAAGAATAAAATAGCTGGAAAGAAAACTACCGCTATCATGCCTCTATCTACAATGCTCAATGGGTGAAATAGATGATGATATGCAACCACTCTAACCCGAGGTGCCCAAATCGACCCAATCGTAAAGACTATCAAATGGGGCAAGTCAAGCATGTGCTCACCTACAACCATCGCCTCTCACTGGGCGGGAATTACGTAGGGCGTCCCAACGGACTAAAGTACGCTCATCTGCAACCATCTCCACTCACTGGGCAGGAATTACGTAGGGCGTTCCAATGAACCAATAGAACCATCACGCGAAAACCGCCTCAACAGGCCAAACCATATCATCCAAAGCGGCAACTCAAGAGGAGCGACCCCACTGAGGAAAAATAGTGCGGAACCAAGTATCACAATTGTAGCACATGCAGGCTATAATCCGAATCCACGATCGAACAGATCGAAAAACTCACAAACCCAAAACAACTAACCCCAGCGGCCGGAACACTCATCGGCCCAACATCAAAACCCGATTGACTAACAACACCGGCCGGAACACTTATCGGCCCAACACCTAACCCAACCGACTAACAACACCGAGACGAGAATTCTGGAGGACTGACACCTATAACCCCAATCAAACAAGAACAGGATCCAAGCACAGCCCCCCCCCCCCCCGTAGCTCTCGACCCAAAAGGAGGCAGCCCCTTAGAACCCAGATCATCCCGACCCTCGTCGGGGTAGGGAGGTTTGTATAAAAAGGGTGACATTTATATCTGAAAGCCATTTTCTCTCAACCGCTCTCTGGGTGAGGACAAAAGTAACTTCCTTTTTAGAAAACCACTTTGGTTGAAGGAAACCCAATTTTAGTAAAGTTTAGTTCTTAAGAAAAGTAATTGAAAACGGTATTATTTTCTCAACTCTCGAAGGACTAGTGCCTTTGCCCTAATCAAATGAGAACGGGCTCCGGCGCCCCTCGAAACTTGAGAAGAAATATTAGTTTACTAAAATCATGTGTGTCTAAAAGCATATCTGGGTTCAAGGTCCTGCTATCAGAAGATCAATACTATCACAACTCAGTGGCCATGACCAATCAAAGGAAAATCCAACCACCCAGGATCACCGTCATTCCAAACGGCTCTCGACACTAGCACCAAACTAATCTCAACCACCAGACTCCGCTCGGCCCCCCGACACGAGCGCAACATGCATCCCACAATGTCCCGACCATTCGGCCCACTACCTGGGCAAGGGAAAACTCTATGTCCAGGGAAAACGAATGTAAAGTGTGAGAATGTCTAAAACATAAAAGAACCTAGCCCAAGTGAGAGTTTTCTATTAGTCTGGTTAAACATGCAGCATATGATCGAGGTGCTAGGTCAAGTTCCACAGTTTAACATGCATCAGAACCGATACATAACTTCTAACCATATTATGCATAAATCTGAACCAACATAATATGGGCAAAACTTATCATGCTTGCTTCCAATCAAAAGTAGTATACTCTAATCATACATGTTCTCAAGCAATAAGAAGCCCGACTCTACCATGCATTCATCTTGATCAACACATACACCACCAACTAATTCTATCATGCATGCTCACAAGCTTAAATGATATAAAGCGGAAATTGTATTAATCATATTCTCCAACAAGTAAGTGAACATCATCATCTAGCATGCTTTCCACTAGTATAGGATAAACATCTTTAGCTTGTAACTCTCCTTCATGCATAAGGGTAAATAAATCATGCCAACTCTCAAATCCACATAACATATACAATTTATCAAGTAAGCCATAATCCACATCATTTAAACCATTTCTCATGCTTATATCTCAATCATCAAAGTTGTAT
Source organism: Tillandsia fasciculata (assembly GCA_029168755.2). Taxonomy (NCBI): domain Eukaryota; kingdom Viridiplantae; phylum Streptophyta; class Magnoliopsida; order Poales; family Bromeliaceae; genus Tillandsia; species Tillandsia fasciculata. The sequence continues at coordinate 6,733,407 of CM054947.1, read as the reverse complement.
ATTAAACCATGCATGCATACTAACAAATAGAGTTAGAGAACCGTCCGCCGATTCTGGAGATCAAAACAACCCACCTGGAACTTGACGATCCGATGCCCGATCGAGCTGAATTTGGCATGAATAATCCTCGACTCCTCAGAAAACCAATGCCGCGAAATCGCCCAAATCCGACTCCCGGATTGGGCGCAATTGCTAAAACAACACTCGCTACGCAATCAAATTCCAGAATTTCAGCATGAACTTAGGGATTAAGGGATAAAATTTCTGCATTATACAAGTCCAAAGGAAGCTCCAAACAATAGTATTTATGCGTCCATAATCAAATAAACTTTTTCCAAGCATCATAAACACATCCTATGTTGGCTATTTATTTATGGGTTAAAATAGGTCCAACGTCCTGCCCCGTGACAATAGGCCCAGGAGACTAATAAGTTGGGTTGGGTGAGCCTAATAAGTTGAGTGGGGCTGCAGTCCACAATAGACCTAACGGCAAGAGGCCCAACAATAGACCCAACGTCCAGGTGGGTTGAGTCCGGTCGAGACCCGTGGGCGCTGTGTCTGTACGCTTTAAGTGAATTGGTTGCGTATTTCTAACAGCTCGAGCTTTTGGGATTAATGGTTAGCGCCAACGATCCTACAAGTGGTATCAGAGAAAGTGGCACGGGTTCGATTCCCACACGGTGCAGGTGTTGGGGGGGGGGGGATTGTTGGCTATTTATTTATGGGTTAAAAAGGTCCAACGTCCTGCCCCGTGACAATAGGCCCAGGAGACTAATAAGTTGAGTTGGGTGAGCCTAATAAGTTGAGTGGGGCTGCGGTCCACAATAGACCTAACGGCAAGAGGCCCAACAATAGACCCACGTCCAGGTGGGTTGAGTCCGGTCGAGACCCGTGGGCGCTGTTCTGTACGCTTAATGAATTGGTTGCGTATTTCTAACAGCTCGAGCTTTTGGGATTAATGGTTAGCGCCAACGATCCTACATCCTAAACCTCTTTTAATTAAACAAAACCATAACTATGTTCTTACTGTCCAAAAACAGGGAACCAATTTTAGCATGAAGTTCACAAAATTATAGGGATCAATCCAAAGAGAATTTCTCACAAGTTTCAAAAGGAAATTTGTTCATCTACATCTTAAAAAGACATCCATACTTTGAAATCGCAAAAAAAGACCAAATATTCCCATAGTTATCCTCAAACAAAAGCTCAATGCTCAAAGAAGCAACCAAAATCTGCACTGCTGTAACCCTTAAAACAGAGCTGAGAAGATCAATAATGTTACCTGGTCAAACGTGCTCCAAATCCAACAAGAGAGGTGCCATTGGTTTCCTTGTCGAGAGTAGATATAAATTGAGCTATAAGAACTCCAAAATCCATGCACGAATGAAGAAGAAAATCCATAAATACTATGAACTATCCAACAAGTTCAATCTGTGCACGAATGCAGCAAAGTGTTCCAAAGATGGTAAATAAACCCCAATAAAATCTCAGATCCAAGGGGAATGATACATACCAATGTTGAAGAGCTTCGAGTCTAGAAAATTCCCAACAAAAATCACTCCAAAACTCCTATCCTACTGTCCAGAAAAGCCAAAACACTGAGGACTGTCCATCAGTCCAGGCTGAAACAAAGGGTCCCAAAGATGGGATAAAAACTCAGAGAAAACTCATGATCTAAGAGAAGAGTTGAATACCAAAATCGTAGGCCTACCTCCTGTAAAGATGCAAAACCAAAAATCAGGTCAAAACTCCCTCTGGTTACCTATGTGAAATTTTTACACTGAAACGCGACGATGAAGCTTGAAAATCCAGCAACAATGGTGGTGTTCCAACTTGGGGAAGATGATGATCAAGAGAGCTCCATTGGCCCTTCTTTGGTGATGAAGATGAAGAGGTGTGGTGTCCCGGTTGGCTTGGTTGCCCTGTGGCTTGGCGGCGAAAAAAAACCTAGTATTGGTGTCCCGGTTGTTCCGGTTGCCCGGACGGTTTGACCACGCGTCCGGCGGAGAGAAAATACCTACTATTGGTGTTTAGAGTGCGTAGTGCATCAAACGGATGCCAAAAACAGACTCAGCGTGCGAAAACAATAAAAAATGATTGTTTCCAAATTTTTTTTGGGCATACCGGGCATTTTTGTACTGTGCTTTGGTCTATACTCTTTGGCGGTGCACCGGGCGCAGCGAAAGGGGGGCCTGGACAGGTGTCGGCACGGGGTTGGCGCAGCCTGGCCACACGGTGTGCCCACATTGGGCCGCACGCGAAGTGCGCAGGCCGGCGTGCGCTGCACGTCCTCGCGCAGCGCCACGCGGCGCCCTCCCGTTGGAGGGCGCCCAGCTACCCGACGTGGCCACGCGGCCGCATCCGGGCCGCCCGCCGGAATGCGCGGGCGCCCGAAGGGCACCACGTGCCCCCGGTGGGGGCGTGGACTCGGGCCGGTGTTGGGCTTGGCCCAGCACTGTAGCCCGGGGCTCCCTCCTTTTTTTTCTTCCTTTTCCTTCTTTTCTTCTTCTTCTTCCTGTAGCTGCTCTTTCTCCTTCCTCTCTTGCTGGTGCACCTGGGATTCTTCACAGCAGCAACGTCTTCATCTTCTACAACTTCATCTCCATCATTGTTGGCCACAAGGGAGCTTGGGGAGACCATCTTCTTCCTCAAGTGTAGCACCACCATTAGTGCTGGTTTCGGAGCTTCACCATCGCATTTTGGTGCAAAATTTTTCCAGACCTCATTTCTTGAAATTTCGAGCTGAAATTTGGAAGGAATCTCCACGAGAGGTAAATCTACAAGTTTGATATTCAACTTTTTTCGTGTATCATGGGTATTTTTGGAGTATTTTTGGTTTTTCTGGAACCATCCCGCACAGATTTTGTGCTTGGACACTTTTGAGTAATTTTGAGTTTTCTCTTTCACACGAGCTCGGATTTAGGAGTTCTTTAGCTCGATTCGCATCTACACTCGATGAGGAATCCATTGCCACCTTTCTCTTTAGATTCGAAGCTCGTTTGGCTAGGTAAATTTCGCCATCTTTCAGACCCTTTAATTCAAATTTTTGCAGTACAGATTTTTCGTGTTTCTTTGAGCCATGAACTTTTGTATGGTGGTAGCTATGGGATTATCATGATTTTTGGGCATATCTTAGTATGGATGTGTTAACAAGAGATAAAAGAGCATTTTTCATGTTGGAACTTAAGAGATTACTTTTAATTTAAGCTCTAAAAATCTTTGAACACTAAGCTTCATTTCAATGCCCTGTTTTGGACGGCATGATGTGGTTTTGTTGATTGCTATTTATCAAGAATGCCTATTGGATTTTTTTTGATGTTTGGGAAGGGTTTATTGGATTAAGAACACTTTGTATCATGGCTAGAACCTTGCTTGGATATATTTATTGCTGAAAATTCCTTCCCTTATTACATTGGACTATTGCTGAATTTTTGGATATTGCCGCGCAGCGCTTGTTATCTCGTCATTTGCGCCCAATCCGGGAGTCGGATTGGGGTATTTTCTGCGCCAGTATTTTGGCGCATTTTCCTGAGGAGTCGAGATTTCTTCACACCGAATTTTAGCTTGATTGGGCCTTGGATCGACCGTTTCCAGGTGGGTTATTTTTGTCTCCAAAACCGGCGGACGGTCCCCTAATTCTAAATGTTAGCAAGCATGCATTTTAAGTATACAACTTGTATGTGGATTTGTAAGCATGAGGATTAAGCTATGTTATGATGATGGATGCTTACTTGACTTTTGATACATGATCATGGATCTTGGATCTTATTTGTAGTAATATTCATTTATGGTAATTGAAAGTCTTGTGATATTTATGTTCATCTTGAGCTAGCTGGGTTATGTTTAGAGGTAATAATGTTGCATTACCCTTGATTGATGTTTAACTTGTATCTTGCATGTTTGAACCCATTTATTGTTTATCACATTTATAAATGCTAATATTGGAACTTTGACCTAACACCATGTCATATGTTGCATGTGCAAACCAGACTAGTAAAAAACCCTCATCTGGGCTAGGTTCTTTTATACTTTAGACACCCCCACACTTTACATATTCATTCCTGGACATAGAGTTTTTCCTCACCCAGATAGTGAGCCGAGTTGTTGGGTGTGGGATGCATGTTGCGCTGGTGCGTGGCTAGTCTTGTACTCGTGTCGGGAGCCATTGGGGTAAACGGTGGTCTCGGGTCGTCGAGTTTCTCCGTTCGGTTTATCGCCACTGAGTTTGTGGCAGTAGTGCACTTTTGATTTCAAGATCTTGAACCCAGAATCTTTTGGACATGATTTCAGTAAACCAATATTTTCCTTCCAAATGTCGAAGGGTCGCCGGAGTATGTTCTTGTCTTGTACCCATGTCGGGAGCCGTTTGGGTAAACGGTGGTCCCGGGTCGTCGAGTTTCTTCGATCGGTTTGTTGCCACTGAGTTCGTGGCAGTAGTGCGCTTTTGATTTCAGGACCTTGAACCTAGAATTTTTTGGACACACATGATTTCAGTAAACTAATATTTTCCTTCCAAATTTCGAAGGGTCGCTAGAGTATGTTCTTGCTTGATAGGGTGAAGGCGTTAGCCGTTCGGGGTTTGGGAATAAAACTTATTTTTTAACTGATTTCCCTAAAAGAACTAAAATTCATTAAAATGAATTTTCTTAAATCAAGATGGTTTTATAAAAGGAACTATTTTGGGTCCTCACCCCGAGAGGGTTCGAGTGAAAACAGTTTTCAGTAATAAATATCATCTTTTCCTCTAAACTTCCTCGCCCAGAAGGGTTTGAGTGATTTGGGTTCTAAGGTCTGTTTTCTTCCTCGGGTCGAGAACAACGAGAGGCTATGCCTAGAGCCTATTTTTGTTTGATTTGGGTTGTAGATACTAGTCTTTCGGGGTTTTCGGGCCCTTCGTTGTCGTCGGCTGTGGAGTATCTCCAGCCAGTGATTTTTTAGTATGTTGAGTTTGATGTCCTGTCTTGAGAGACGTTTGGTTGACAGTGGTCCCGGCCGTTGAGTTCATCCAGCCGGTGGGTTAGTGTTGTGAGTTGGACTTTGTCGATCTGATTGATCATGATTTTTAGACTATAGCCTGCATGAGCCATATTGAGCTCAACAGAGATGCGCAGATACTTTCCTTGTTGGGGTCTCTCCCCTCGAGTGCCGCTCCAGAGCTAGGCCTGTTACTTATCTTTCGCAGCTTGTCGACGCAGTTCGAGTGGGACCACCTACGTAATTCATGACCCAGTACGGGTATGTGGTTGTAGGGTAGGCGCAGGTTTAACTGGACCCCATGTAGCAGTCAGTGTGATTGGGTTGATTTTGTGACTGGGTCTCAGTAGATGCATCTTTTTCATCTGTACTACCTATTGAGCATTGTTGGATAGAGGCATGGTAGCTGTAGATTTATTTCTTACTTTTCACTTTTAGTATATCGCATTTGTTATCTTATGCCTCTAGTAGACTTAGTGGGCAGACCGTTGGTCTTGGTGATGGTACCCACTGAGAACTATTGTTGGTTGTAGTTCTCACACCCTTCGTTGGTGACCATCTCCAGGGACTTCTTCTCCTGCTCCTGCTACCCCTGCTGCTGCATCATCTGACCGAGGTAAGGGAGTCATGAGCTAGATCCCTGCCTGCCCTGGAGAGAGAGTAGATGTACCCAATTTTGGTGATCTTTGTTGTACTGTTAGAGGATCTTGTATTTTGTACTTTTATTTTAGTCGAGAGTTTAGCTTGGAGAGATTTATGTATTGTGAGGATCTGACATGTACTTTTGGAGTTGTATTTATTTTATTTCAGAAGTTTACTTTCCGCTCTGATATCTGTTTAGTAGTTAGTTTTATCTTTTGTAGGTTGGTCGCTTCTGTAGGTTATGTTAGTAATGGATCTGAATAGGAAAAAAACCACCTAGAGGGGGGGTAAATAAGTGTAAACAATAAACACACCAAATCGTTGCGTAAAAATAACCCAATGTGGAAAATAAATAAAGTACGCAAGATTTTACGTGGAAAACTCCACCACAAGAGTAAAAAACTACGGGATCGATAACACGGCGAAATTCACTAAGATTAAACACATACAAGGTGATTTACCGTTGCACTATGACTCAACCTTTTCCATACGCTTCGAGTAGATCTTCTCCGCTCGCTCCACAACGCGCCTCGAATCCACGATTTGCGTCCAACGCCGAATCCATGACGTCCAAAGTCAAATCCACGACGTCCAACGTCGAATCCACGACGTCCAACCGAATCCACGGTCTTCACCAATGTAGCATGTATCGATCACACGAATGTGCGTAGCTTCGAATCCACGAAAGCGGTAGCACCTTGAATCAACAAGGCCACGCGAATCCACGCGCCGATTTTAGAAAATCGTTGTTTTGTTGGTGATGATAATCCGCCGAATACTTAGATCATAGATAGACAAGAAATTACCATCTAAGTATTCATCAATTTGATTCTACAAGAAATAAGAGTTTGGAAACTCTAGAATCAAATTGATCAATATAGATGAAGAAATATGAAATTAATCGTGTTTTCCTTTTTTCTCTATATGTGGATTTTTGATCATCTCCGTTATTTTTGATTTACCGGGATTACCCTAAAAGATGAATGTTAGGGTTAATTTATAGGTTAGAAACCTTTGGAAAGAGATAAGCTTCAAAAATTGACTTAATAAATTTTTTCCCGCACGACGGTCCGGACTGGACTCAATCGGATCCGGACTGTCGCCTTTTGACAGAATTTTTCCAGCAATACAAGTTCGGGGTCCGAACTAGATTTGTCTGATCCAGACTGTTCATGCGATTTCAGCAAACACATAGTTCGGGGTCCGGACTCAATAGAGACTGCTCCGAACTGGAATTCCGCATGAACTAACTTAAGTTCGGGGTCCGAACTGGATGGTCCTGATCCGAATCCTGAACACTCAACTTGTTCAGTTTTTAATTTTTATGCAATGAAAAATATTCCAAGTGTTTCTAAACTATACAAATGTATTTGGATCACCAACATTATTTAGTTAAACGTACCTGATCCTTTTGAATTCATTCTTCTTGAGATTGATGTATGTGATCCACAATTCTTCATCTTCAATCTTCAAGACTTAGAACACTTCACGAAATACACCAATATAAAATCCTTAACAGCTTCGTCTATACAGGGCTTCCCGTATGAGCAGCGGATATGTTGGCAAACCCGGGTCGCAGTTTCGACCCCAGGGCGTGACAAGAGGAGTTGTTGGTGAAGCTCTGTATGAAGTCCCCCCAAAAAAAATCAAAAGTCTAAAGAAGGAAGAAGGAGGAAGAAGAAGAAAAAGAAGAAAAAGAAGAAGAAAAGAAAAGAAAAGCTAAAATAATTCCTTCTCCCACTCCCTCAACTGTTACAGTGGTAGCCCAGCCCAGTCGGCCCGAGGCCCAAGACACGTGGCGGCCATCCGGGTTGCCACCGCACTCGAGTTGGATCGCCCGGAACAAGCCAAGCGGCTTGATCCGGCTGGGCGCGGTGAGACAAATGGGCGCGTGCCGCGTGTCCCACACGGGGGACCGCGCGCCGCAGCGCCCACGTGCGCACGCCGCCCAACGAGCGCACGCCGCGTGGCGGCTGCCGGCCAACCGCACTCCGTGGACCGCGCCTACAGCGCCGGCCCAATTGAATGCCACCACGTGGCTCCCTGCGGTCCACGGCTCCTCTATGCACCCGAAAACACAGCGAATCTTTCGGTTACCCGTTTTCGCGCGTCCGGACTCAAAAAAATACAACAAAATAGCTATTTTTGATCGGCAAGTCCAATCCTGAGGTCCGATTTATGCGAAACCAACTCCATCACACAACATGGGCCTCCAAAAGCCGCTGATCACACCGCAGAACCTCCGCGGAGATTCAGATCATCACATTTACACTCTCACACATTTATCTGCTTTTCCTGGATACAGAGTTTTCCTCGCCCGGGTAGTGGGCCGAGTGGTCGGATTTCTTTTAGTGTAGGATGCATGTTGAGCTCGTGCCTAGGGGCCGAGTGGAGTCTGGTAGCTGGGCTAGTCTTGTACCCGTGTCGGGAGCCGTTTGGGTAAACGGTGGTCCCAGGTCGTCGAGATTCTTCAATCGGTTTGTTGCCACTGAGTTCGTGGCAGTAGTGCGCTTTTGATTTCGGGACCTTGAACCTAGAATTTTTTGGACACACATGATTTCAGTAAACTAATATTTTCCTTCCAAATTTCGAAGGGTCGCTAGAGTATGTTATTGCTTGATAGGGTGAAGGCACGTTCGGGGTTTGGAAATAAAATTTATTTTCTAACTGATTTTTCTAAAATAACTAAAATTCATTAAAATGGGTTTTCTTAAATCAAGATGGTTTTATAAAAATGAACTATTTTTGGTCCTCACTCCGAGAGGGTTCGAATGAAAACAGTTTTCAGTAATAAATATCATCTTTTTCTCTAAACTTTCTCGCCCAAGAGGGTTCGAGTGATCTGGGTTCCAATGGCTGTTTTCTTCCTCGGGTCGAGAACAACAAGAGGCTATGCCTAGAGTCTGTTCTTGTTTGATTTGGGTTGTAGGTACTAGTCTTTCAGGATTTTCGGGCCCTTCGTTGTCGTCGGCTGTGGAGTATCTCCAGCTAGTGAGTTTTAGCATGTTGACTTTGATGTCCTGTTTTGGGAGCCATTGGGTTGACAGTGGTCCCAGCTGTGGAGTACCTCCGGCCAGTGGGTTAGTGTTGTGAGTTGGACATTATCGATCTGATTGATCGTGGATTTGGACTATAGCTTGCATGAGCCATATGGAGCTCGACAGAGATGCACAGATACTTTCCTCAGTGGGGTCGCTCCCCTCGAGTGCCGCTCCAAAGCTGGGCCTATTACTTTGCTATCACGACTTGTCGGTGCTGACCTCGTTGACTGGGCCCTTTTTGGGCAATCTTAGACACCCTACGTAATTCCCGTCCCAGTGTGGATGTGTGGTGGTAGGTGGGTGCAGGTTTGACTAGACCCTATGTGGCAGTCAGTATGATTGGGTTGATTGAGTATACTGGGATATAGTCGATGCATCATTTTCATCTGTATCACCCATTGAGCATTGTAGATAGAGGCATGATAGCTATAGATTTCTTTCCAGTTTTTTCTTTCATTTTTACAGTATTTCTGTTATCTTATGCCTCTAGTAGACTTAGTGGGCAAACCGTTAATCTTGGACACGGTACCCACTGAGAATTACTGTAGGATGTAGTTCTCACACCCTCTGTCGGTGACAGTTTTACAGAGGCTTTTCCCTCCGTTCCTGCTTTAGCTGGCATGACAGACCGAGAACAGGGAGTCACGAGATAGATCCCTACCAGTGTAGTTCATTTTGGTGAGATAGATGTACCATCCCGGATTGTAGGATTTCATTGTACACTGATGTATTATTGTTTTAGTTTACCTTTCTTTTTGGATTCATAGATTTGTATAGGAGGATTTTTATTTGTACTATTCCTTCAGATTTGATTATGTATTATTTATATTTGGGAGATGAATATTGTACCTTTATTCTAGTTGTACAATGATTTGATTTTATTTTACAGCAGTTTATATCTCGCTCTGATATCTATATAGCTGTAGTATTATCCTTTGCAGATTAGACGCTTCGCATATGCGGAGTTTCCCCCATGGGAGGCAGATATGTTGGCGAGCCCGGATCGCAGTTTCGATCCTAGGGCATGACATGGACTCCCAAATCGAAAAAATTAGGGAAATGGCGACCCTCGAAATGGTCGCAGGTTTTGAAGTGGACGTCGTTTAATGCAATTTTTGTGAATTTGACCTCCGACATCTTGACAAAGCATCGGTTCCTCATTGTTTTGAAGCGGTTGAGGTATTCCTCGACCGTCTCTCTGGCGCTCTACCGATATGATGCAATATCGGCAACCGATAGCTCGGGGATCGCCCGATAGAACTATTCGTGGAACTTAGCCTCTAACTCGTCCCAATCGCGGGCGGAGTTGTGAGGCATGTTAGTGTACCACGAGAACGACATTTTAGTTAACGACGTGTTGAATAGCCTCATCTTTAAAAATGGATTTGCAGTCACCTCTAGGCATTGGGCCGTGAACCGAACAATGTACTCGATCGTATTCTCAGATTCTTCGCCTGAGAATTTGTCGAACTTCGGCATCTTCCAGTTGGCCGGGTATAGGTGATCCGTATCTATATAGATAGATATGGTGACCTGAACACTGGCCGAATTGCTGGCCTGACCTCCGTGCCGAAGGAGTGTCGGATAATCTCCTCCACCTGGGCGTGGATCTCAGCGAGCCCCACCTGAGGTACCGTGGCTGTCGGCTGCGCCGGTAGAGATAGCGGCCCACAATGGCCGGTCTGATTTTGAGGAGGTCCCTGTGTGGGGACCTGTCCGCCGTTCCTACCCCCAGCCTGAGGCTGGACAAACGACAGTGGAGGAGGCAGATGAGTCCCCCAATAGTTCTCCGGTTGATGACCGATGTTCTGCCCCATCGGCCTCACTCTCGTCTGGTATGAGATCATCTGCGGCTGTACTGACCCCAGCGGCGGCATCTTTTGATAAGTAGCCACCGGCGGTGCAACTCCTTGTGGTTGCACTGTCGGCATTGCCGGCGCCATCGGGATCGATTGCGTCGGCAACAGCTAGGGTAATGTGGAGGCGAACCCTCTATTATATGGGTCGTTTCAGGCTAGAAGCTATCCGATCCGTGTTGTATTCTCGTTTGAGGCCAATACGACGACCAATACTGAATCCAGGCGAGCGCCTTGCGCCTGGCTACTTCTTTCAAGAGACAATTCGGTCCTCTCGAAAGACTCTAACATTCGGGCCATTTGCCCGAATAATTTCAATAAGGTTGGCTCATGTGGTGCTGACCTTCTACTAGTCTCTGGAATCTTCGGTAGCGTCGGTGGCGGGTCATGTGCGTGTCCGGCGCTACTGGCCTGGTCGTTCCCCGAGGATCTAGGAACGGCTTTATTTCTGAGACTCAAGCCATTGTCTTCTGACATTTTAATCGGTAGAACTAAGGTAAGAGTTTACCTGAGGGCCCCACCGGGTGTGCCAAAAAGATGTTGGGGCTGAAATGCGCCGCTGACCGCTGACCGCGTAAGGTCCGCGATCGGTTTTCGAATTAACCCTTTGAGTGTGATGTGTCGCATGCCAAACTATCAAGCGATTAGGCCGAGTAGAGATCCGCTCGACCGGGTTCTTATCCATCAAACTCTCAACAAAGTTTGGCCTAGAGGAGCCGAACTGGGATTTGGAGTCAAGGATTAACACGGCCTGAATAGCCGATTTGGAAATTGTATTGCTCGGAAAAGGGTTATAAGGGATCAATTACAAGTAAGACTACTCCTAAAAAAGTTGTAAGGAAAACTGTAAATGCTGGTATGAAAGTCTATCTAGGAAAGAGGTAAGGAAATCTGTAAATTTATGCTAGAAAAAACAGTAAATGCATGTATGAAAGGTATTGAAAAGCAGGGGAAGTTTGCAGGACCTCTTTTTCTTCGATAGTTTGATTATTTATACTAATTAGAATCAGGTGTGTGATCGCCGTTTTGGGTAATCAGCGTGATTCGAGGGGAATCATGGTGCATCTTTCAACTACATTTTTTTTTAAAAATTGATTTCCTTTGGTTGTACAGTAGCTTCTTCCCGTCTATATTTGTCCCCCAAATTGGTGCTCTGAAGCGTAATCCTCGACGCTTTCTAATGCTGAGCATCGCTTGCTATTCTGGAGTCAGTTCGCGATTCGCGCCCCAGATTTCGTGCCTTTTCCTTCTAGGATCTTTTCTTTTGCGGCTTGAGCAATCGAAAGTTGATCTTGACCTCGCCTCTTTTTGTCATTCGACTTAGGAGGTCTGACGGTTCGCCTTCGGCCAAGATCGGTTTTAGTTAAAACGCGAATCCTTTTTCATTGGTTTTTTCTTCCATCGACTGGTGTCCTTAGCCGATAGTGTGCGATATTTTTTAGCTCAACGGTAGAAACTCTCAATTCATAAATTTGTATAAATTATTTTTGTTGGCAAGAGAAATGTATGCTTTGTATTTCAAAAAAAGATTTTATCTTTAGGAATAAGATTTTTTTATGCATGAAGTGAATTTGTGCACATTCTGGATATAATTTTTTTTTAAAAAAAAATTATACAAATTTTACTGGCTCTTTTTTCAAAATAAAAAAATTATTCTAAAAAAAAAAATCTAATCAAGAGTGGCACGAAAGGGAATTTTTTAAAAATAACCCTCCCAAAATCTCTATTTTGCAAAATGACCCTATGAAAAAATTTTTTGTAAAACTAACCCTCCTTTTGCCACCTCGGCGCCACGTAGGGCAGCCAGCGTGAAGGCGCTGAAGCGGTCAGCGCCTTCACAATATCCCTATGAAGGCGCTGAACCCCTCAGCGCCTTCATGCCTTGTGTTGAAGGCGCTGAAGGTTTCAGTGCCTTCACAGGATTTCTTGTGAAGGCGCTGACCGCTTCAGCATCTTCATGGTGTAGGCTGAAGGCGCTGTTTCATTCAGCGCCTTCAGCATATACTATAACCGCGTCGAGGACTTAGTCATTTTTGGGGGAAAAATGGCTAAGTCCTCAGTGTAAGCCAAATATGGCTTCTCTGTAGAAGCGCTGAACCAGTCAGCGTCTTTAGTGTTCTGCACTTAAGACGCTGAGTGGCTCAGCGCCTTTAGTGATTTACACTGAAGGCGCTGAACCCCTCAGCGCCTTTAGTGCAAAACACTAAAAGCGCTGAGCCGCTCAGCGCCTTTAGTGCAAAACACTGAAGGCGCTGAGCCGCTCAGCGCCTTTAGTGCAAAACACTGAAGGCGCTGACTGGCTCAGCGCCTTTAACTGCACCCACAAACAATACTTAATATCACCTTAAAAAAACCCCAAATTTGTACAAGAAGTTCAAACATTAACAAATAACATTGAAGAAGTAACAACTACATTCACAAACAGCAATTGATCACCAACAATCATTTCATAGCATCAAAAAATAAAATTTACAAAAATTGAGGCTTGAGTAACATCAAAAAATAAAATTTACAAAAATTGAGCTCAAAAGCTCAATTTTGAGCACGTCCTCGACCTCGACGTCCTCGCCCACGCCCACGTCCACGCCCTCGCCCTCGCCCTCGCCCACGTGGAACAGCAAGGTCGATGATAGGTATATCATCGAGAAGCTCGACTGCTGCCGACTGATCGAGCTCCTCGATGATACCACCCTCATCCTGTGACGCTATATGCTCGATCTCCTGTGGCGATGATGACCTTGGACGACGGCGTGAATATGTCGATGAAAATGATGTCCGTGAGACTGGCGGCGGGAGCGATGCTGACGTCGAAGGAAATGTCATCGGTGCCTGAATGGTAGGAGATGGAGATCGTGGCACCTGAAAGAGTGTAAATAGTTTGTTAATATGAATTTGAAATCTTAATTTGAATTCTATGCTAAATGGTACCTGATGACTCGAGGTAGCTCCCTCATACGACGGTCGGCCTGACGCTCTGACAGTAGGTTCAGATGGTACATGCTGTAGTACCATCTGAATATCTTCGTTCATTTCGCTCAAAATGCCATATGCGTACTCAGCCGACGGTCGGTCCTGCAATAACTGGCCGACAATGGTATGAACATGTCGAAGTGTGCCGGCCTGCATTGTAAATTAGAAATTAATTTAAAATTTATATGAGGAAAGTTGAATATAGTAAATTTATATATATAAATTTTAATACCAGTGATCTCTCGATATGTCCACGAGGGTGGAAAGTCAGCGGAGGATGCTGTACTGGATGAGATATCCATCGGCGTGTAATGCTCCAGTACCACTCCAGGTATATGGTTGCCGCTTGCAGTGGGTCCTCACCAGCAGCCGGGGCTTGATCAAAAATGTGATCAAGCCTCTCGGACCACCTCTCAATGTGGGCAGCATGAAATGCTATCCAGTCCTCCTCCGCACGCCCACGTACTGTGATGCGTGGGATGGACTCCACATTGACAGGTATATGCTGCAGAAGATCGAACTGCCGCATGACTCGGTCTGGCACGTGCATCTCCACGATATGAAAGCATATCAGGACTGTCCGTGCACGCCAGACCGGTGAGCCATGCACACAGAAATCAGGTAATGTCTCTATAACCTGATCTGTGTAGGGCATCCATATAACCTGTTAATCGACAAAATGATTAGTGTTGAATAAAACATGTACATACTTAAAGTATTTAATAAAAGATCTACAAACCTGCGCCTCTCGCTGCTGATCCAGCTCGTCTCTGTAGAACCCAATGTCACACGTCTTGACATTGGTTCCGTAACGCAGCCCTCCAGTGTTGCCCCATCTAGATTATAAAAAACATATATTAGTTGCATTTATAATTGAAATACAAAAATCTACTTTATGCAAAAAAATTGCTTACCGGCAACCCAGGGGTCGATCGACTATCTCGGGCTGATCTAGGATGCGCGTAGGTCGGCCGATGTGAAGATGGTCCCAAGCCCAGATCTGTAAATTCACGCCAACAGGTTAAATTAATTAAACAAATATATATTACCTATATAAAGATAAATCTGAAATCCAGAAATCAGATTTTATACCTGCAATAGGGTAGCAAAACAACAGCATTCGGCCTTCCCGTTCACCGCGGCATCTGCTAGTGCCCGATATAAATACGCCAGTGTCGCAGCGCCCCACGCATAAGCGCCGCAGATATCAAAGTCACCTAAAAGTGGGAGCCACTTTAGATGAACTTTGTATCCGCTGGGGTTTGGAAACATACTACCGCCGATCTGATATAGCATATAAGCGCGGGCGGTAGCTGCGACTAAACCGGCGGGGGCATCCAGAGGTATATCATGAAAATTTAGATATAACCAATCCAGTGATACCTCAGGTCTCTTGAGTGCCTCAGGTACCGCCCCCAATAACTCCATGCACAGAGCACGCCGATCCTGGAGGGTGGAACCAGAGACCGGTGCACCATGCACACGGAGACCCGAGATGACCGCCACATCCTGGAGTGTGACGGTCATCTCACCGTGGCGGAAATGGAAGGTCTGGGTCTCCGGTCTCCACCTCTCGGCAAGAGCGCCCAGTAGAGCTTGATCCAGTACCAACCGTCGCAGTCGGGATAACCCGTAGAATCCCGACTGGCGAAGCAGGTCGAGTACCCCTGGATGATCAAGCTCCCACTGGTTCATCTTGCGGCCGTGCTCTGCGAACAGGACGGGACGATAATCCTGTAATGCAAAAAAAAATATAGTTAGCTCTTACATATAAAATATAGTCAGCTTATTTATAATATTTGAAAAAAATAAAAAATTATATCTCTTACCTCAGTCGTGATAAAGGCTGACCTATGGCGATGCTGGTCCACCAGTACAGACCCATCAACTGGCCCCGCGTCCTCGTGATCTGCCATCTGCAATTAGCAATCTACATATTAGTAACATGATTGATAGAAATAATTAAATATTAAGACAAGATAAATATAATTGTGTAAATCATACGCCGGCGTCCTCGTTGCGCTATTTCTGTATTCTGTGGACAAGTGCTCCTATAATGGCCTGCCTGCTTACAAATGGAGCATTTCCCTCGTCGGCCACCCCCCTCGTCCATTACATTACGAATACGTGTAGATCGTGGACGACCTTTCTTCCTTCGTAAAGGGGGCGGTACAATCGGTGGACCTTGGGGTCGTGGCCAGTGCCCTCTATCAGGAACAGGATTAAATTGTGGTGCGTACGTCGCACGATAACTAATTGCAGAGTACTCTTTATATCTGTCTAGATTATGGACCCACTCCCAAGCATCGTTATCCAACACCTTTAATTCTTCCTTCAGCTGATTATATTCCGTCGGTGTTGCAGCCTTTCCGATATCCCAGAATTTATTTAACAATATGTCGGTTTTGAAGCGCTTTTTCATGTTTGCTTTCATATGTCGAAGACACCAACGATGCGCGTGCCCTCGTGCTGGACGATAGATATCAGCAACTATTTCCTTCAATCCAGGAAATCGATCAGATATTAAACAAATCTCTCTATCACGGGTAACATAGCGACGCAAGTTATGCAAAAACCATTGCCAACTCCCGGCATTCTCTCCCTCACAAATTGCAAATGCCAAAGGATATAATCCATCATTTGCATCTACAGCCGTCGCTATCAAAGCATGACCTTCGTATTTGCCGTATAAATGTGTGGCATCAATACTAACCAACGGCCGACAATGTGCGAATCCATGGATCGAAGGTCCAAATGACCAAAAAACACGATGAAAGGTAAAAATGCCATCTTGCGGCCACCTATGATCCAGATGCCATTGAGTACCAGGATTATAATTCTTTACCATTGAAAGGTAACGAGGTAAGTCAGTGTACGATTGCTCCCAGCTCCCGTAAATAATTTGTAATGCTTTAATCTTTGATTGCCAAGCCTTCCAATATGTTATGTCAGTATGGAACTCTGCTTGCACCATATCTCGAATTTCTTTTGGCCTTAAATTAAGTCTAACTTTTAACACCGGAAGGATCAATTGACATATAAGGGTGGAATTACAGTTACGGTTCGCCGCATTCAGTATTGGAATTACACATGTGTGTGGACCAGCATATGTTTTTACCCTAAAATATGTCGTATTTTTGGGTACTGAAGCATGTAATCTCCAAGAACATTCCTCTACTAAGCATTTGACAGTGTACGTCGTTTTTGTAGATTTCAATACTTTCATTTGTACATTATGCTCAATATGCCACCGGTCTAGTGCATCCAATAAAGATGGCTTATCTTGAAAGACACGTCCAGCCCAACTCTCGTCGATGCTAGGTCGACCAGTATTGATTTGTCGAATATTAAGATCTGTATGATCTACAGCATACTGATTAATCCAATTAGTATCGGAAATAAAACGATCCGGATGATCAATAAATTCATTTTCCTCGTCAGGATTGTCTACGTAATCATTGCTGATTTGTGGGTTGTCCACTTGAGTGTAAATTGCATTTGCAAGATCATTTAACCCTCCATCATGATTTTCATCTATATCTGGAAATGGAACATCCGGTTCGTCATCCTCACTACTATTCTGATCATCATGGATTGGTGAATCCTCATGGTTAATATCACTATCACCACCCCTGTCAACATTATCACCTCCTTCCTCAACATTCGTATCAAATTCATTAATAGCAGGTGGATTCCAATGTTCATAGGAATTAGATAACCTGCAAATTTGGTAAACCTAAAATTCCAACATTGCCATTAATTTAAAACTTAACATTTAATTTATATTTGTACTTACCCCCAATCAGAAGGTTCTAGTTGTAAATGAGACATCCTTGGTTCAATACGGGAGGTCATGCATTGTTCGCGTGATGTCGTGGCATGCGTGCGGTGTCCGCGTGAGGTCGTGGCTTGCGTGTGTCCGCGTGAGGTCGTGGCTTGCGTGTGTGTGGTCGTAGGTGCCACACATGTGGTCGTTGGTGGCACACTACTAAACGAGCAAGGTACAACACTCTCAATCGGGTCATACTCACTTTCTCTGCAATGTATACAATATTTAAGTCCATTTAAATAATATGCTAAATGACAAAATTATTAGGTTGTTGTTCTAACCTTGTCATTCTGACACCACCTTCGTGTGGAATATGTTGATCACTCATTACATTGGCAGAAGGACACAAATCAATATAATTGTGGAGCATTTGGGTGTAATAACCTTGCGGTTCAAAATTATCCGACGGTTGTAACTCTTTCTCAATGTATACCGTCACAACACCATGATGTTGACATAATCCTATCATTCCCTCCAATGATTCATCATCTAGTACTTCATGAGCTAAAAATCCACCTCCGATCGTGGGACAACCAATAGTAAATTTTAGACGAAATTGTTCGCTTGTACAATTTACTAAACGATACATTCTCGTCTCAAACCTACTATATGTACAATCAGAAGGTATCGCGATTAGCTTTTTTTGACCGCCGATATATCGTGGACCATTCCCATCGATAACTAACTGTCCATCCCAATGAACACTTATGGGCATGCGATTAGCCATTTCAACTACAAAACAAAATTTAACCACTTCAAAATACTACTTTTAACTTCTCACTGTGAGGGGATCTCTCACAGTGAGCGATCTCTCACTACTGTGAGGGGAAGCTCTCTCACTGTGAGAGAGTGATGTTTACTCTCTAGCCCTAAATTACAGTATTGTTTACAAAATTATAAGTTGTATTCTTATCGTTTAATTTTTTTTTTTTTTTGGCGGGTTAATCACTGAGAGAGCTAATCTCTCTCACAGTGAGAGAGTGAAGCTCTCACAGTGAGAGATCAAGCTCTCTCACTGTGAGAGATCACTCTAATCTCTCACTGTGAGAGAGTGAAGCTCTCTCACAGTGAGAGATCAATCTCTCTCACAGTGAGAGATCAAGCTCTCTCACTGTGAGAGATCACTCTCACAGTGAGAGAGTGAAGCTCTCACAGTGAGAGATCAAGCTCTCTCACTGTGAGAGATAACTCTAATCTCTCACTGTGAGAGAGTAAAGCTCTCTCACAATGAGAGATCAAGCTGCTGCTCAGACTATTTTGTACTAGTAATTTTTGCTATTTATTGTAGTAGTTGTAGTTGTTTAGTAAAACTTGTGCATAAATTTCAATTTTATAAACAACATTAAGCTCCGCATAAATTAGGTTGTAGTTTATAAACAACATTAGGCTCCACTCACTGTGCTCTAATCTCTCACTGTGAGAGAGTTAAGCTCTCTCACAGTGAGAGATAACTCTAATCTCTCACTGTGAGAGAGTTAAGCTCTCTCACAGTGAGAGATCAAGCTCTCTCACTGTGAGAGTGATCTCTCACAGTGAGAGAGCTTCACTGTGAGAGAGTGAGAGATCACTCTCTCACAGTGAAGCGAGATCACTGTGAGAGAGTGATCTCTCACAGTGAGAGAGAGAAAGAGAGAGAGAGAGAGAAGAGAGAGAACTCACAGTGAGTTAGTGAGAGAGGAGCAATGCGACGGCGACGGCGACGGCGAAGACGACGGCGACAGCGACGGCGAAGGCGACGGCGACGGTGACGGCTCTGGGCAATGCGACGGCGAGATCGGCGAGATGGGCTCAGCGCTGCGGGATGAAGAAGATGAAGAAGATAAGTGCCTCACACTGCTGCCCGCGGGGGGTTATGTGGTGAAGAAGACGCAGACGCGGTCAGCGCCTTTAACATTAAGTTAAAGACGCTGATCCGCTCAGCGCCTTTAACATTAAGTTAAAGGCGCTGATCCGCTCAGCGCCTTTAGTGTTTTATACTAAAGACGCTGATCGGATCAGCGCCTTTAGTGGGACTAAAAACGCTGACTGGCTCAGCGCCTTTACAGAGAATCTATTTTTCTCTTACACTGAGGACTTAGGCATATTTCGCGGCGAAAAATGCCCAAGTCCTCGACGCGTTATGTGTATGCTGAAGGCGCTGTTTCATTCAGCGCCTTCAGCATACTCCATGAAGGCGCTGATGGGTTCAGCGCCTTCACAACAAATCCTATGAAGGCGCTGAACCGTTCAGCGCCTTCAACACATGGCATGAAGGCGCTGAGGGGATCAGCGCCTTCATAGGATTATTGTGAAGGCGCTGACCACTTCAGCGTCTTCACGACGTGGCGCCGAGGTGGCAAAAGTAGGGTTAGTTTTACAAATACGTTTTTGAGAAGATTATTTTGCAAAATAACATTTTTCATAGGGTCATTTTTAAAAAATTCCCGGCATGAAACCTAATATAAACAAAATATTTTGAATATAAAAATTGCATGCAATCTACAGTTCTCTCATATACTATTTTATATATAATTTTTATTTAAATTATAAAAAAGTAATGATGTAATACGCAGTCTAAATAGTTTTTTTTTTTAATAATACTTTTCAAATAGTATTTATTTTATCAAGCACCACAGCGCCCTTTTTAGGGTACAAAAACGAGTAAAGCTCTCCAAGCCCTGATTGCGGGTCGATTTGGGCCTAAATCGACCGAATCGGGTGGCTGTGCTCACTGGTGGGTGGGTGGGGAACCCGATAAGAGTTCGTCGTGGATTTCGGACTATTAAACCCGCGCCAACTCCTGGTCCCTCGGTGTTGCCTCCAACCCTCCCTAAACAAATCCCTTCGTCTCAAATAACCTCGCCGGAGCCACCGCCACTGCCACCGCCACCGCCACCGCCACGGACTCATCGGCGGGAGGATGGCGTTGTACGAGGCGCGAGACTTCTTGTTCTGCGGCATGTGCGGGACCCTCCTCTCCTTTCAATCCCTCCACCACGCCTCCTGCCCGCTCTGCGGCTTCAAGCGCCAAGCCGCAGGTACAATCTCAACTCTCTACAATCCTCTGGAATTCTCTAGAACCCTCCAGAACTCTCTAGAGCTTTCTTACGATGGATTCGATGTCCCAAACTGAAGCGAGTGTTCGGTTTTTGCAGAGATCGAGGGGAGAGAAACAACATACACCATCACCGCGGAGGTAGGCTCTTGTTTTTTTTTTTTTTTTTTGGTTATAACCGTGTCGAGAGATTCAAGAGAATCAGCCTACTTTGCTATACTTTAGGTCCTTACAGTAGTAAATTACCTGTTTCCTAATCCTGATCACCTGTACCTAGTACCTACTTGTTGGAGAGGCTCATGAATTTGCCTTTCATTGTCTTTCATTGCTTCATGAAAAGTTCAATTTCCTCCCTGTGATTTAGCACATTTTTACATTGCCACACCCCCCTGTTGTTTGTGCATGTTTTAATTTTCCACCGTCGTGTGTTGTTTTATTTTTGTTTCATCGTAAGGACCTACATTAAGAAGGGTAGCAAACTGATTTTTTTTTAGCAAAACAAATGGTGGTAAAGTACATATTGTAGAATGGTGAAATGCTATATTTTACTGCCTTGTGGTTTGAATATATATATATATATATATATATATATATATATATATATATATATATATATCACTTTGCTACCCTATTTTACGGTGGTGAAATAAAAATAAAACTATAGATAGTTAAAGTGCAACTTTTTGAACCACGGGGTGGCAAAGTGAAAGTGTGCTAAACCAGTAGGTGGAGAAATTGAAGTTTACCCCTTTTTTATGTTTTTCCATTTGGTTTGTTGGAGTATTTAATTTGCAACTTTTCACCTAAGGTAGATTATATTTGTAGCAGTTTGATGTTACGTGAAAACCAGCATGTCGTACCGGAGGCAATGGATGGCCGTTCAAATGCTGGTGTTTTACTATGGGATAGCCAATTGTTAAGGAATCATTTTTATTTTGAAAGAACTGGAGTTTAGTAATTGTGTTGTGTCCGTTCGATATATGGCTAAGATAAAGAAATTTTCTTCAAAGCCAGAGGATGATGTGGTGTTTGCAACCTTTCTTTGTTTGTTGCTAATGTAGGCCCAACAAGGTACCGATTTAGAGAGGGAGAGACAATGGGGATATATATTGCTATTCTCCTTTCTTGCTCTTCATTTCTCTTCTTTGGTTGGAACTTCTAGTAGTCCAATTCTTAGTTCTGTTAGCTAGGGTTCGAGAATAAAATCGACAAAATCTTCAGACAATTTCAGTTGATACAGAGTTTTGAAAAAAAGATTGATTCTACTTGGAAATTTTGTATATTTGGGAAGTTGAAACTGTATCTTTTCTGGGTAATATTGCATTGGACTTTTTATTCAAGCAATTAAAATATCTATTCTTGAGTGCAAGACAGGAAAATGTGGTAATTAATAACTTGTTTAGTTAGAAAATTAAGGCAATTTTATCTCCTACCCCTTAACTGTAACCAATGTTCCCAATGCATGCGCTTTTTCATTTTGCCATTCTTTTTTGTTGTAGTCCTGTAGATTTTTGGTTAATTTCACCTTTTTATCCAGCTATCAGGAAATCTCTAATTACATATATGCCAAGTTAAGTTAATAATCAAACATTGGCTGAAAGTTAAGTTGGAATATTTTGAATTAACATTTGGTTGCAAGCATAGCATGTACAAGTTGTTGCTCTCTTATCTCTTGTAACTTATGATCTTATGTAGTGGGTTAAAAACTAGTATTCCATTTATAAATGGGTAAAAATGGAATATAAGTAACAAGCTAGCTATTAGAAGTTGATTCTGAGGTCTTGATCTCTATTTAACATAAAGATACTTTAGCCTGGCATGTCTCGTTTCTTATGTGAATCAACCACAAACCTTGTCCTTCTATGTCCCTTTTTTTGTTTACCATTTTACCTTTTATAGCAGTAACTTACTGCTTGTATTTCTCTGATATTCTTCAAAGACATGTTTGTAATACAATTCTTATACTATCTTAGCTTGTTCTTGTATATCTTGGAAACAGATAACTTAGTTACTCTCATATCGATATTCTTGCATTCGTTGGATTTGGTGTTTCCTTGATTATCAAACATTCTTTCAAACAAATCATGTCTTATAGTTTCTAAGTAGAACATTTTTCTTTCTCGATATCAGTAGCTCTACATATTCCAATAAAACAATTTTATCTGCAATGCCTTTTTTACTTTTTCTTCATTGTCTGTAAGCAACCAAATGTAAAGATGATAGCCACTTTTTGGTATTTGACCATTTTGACAATACCATAATTCTTTTCTGATTCCATTAGATGACATGTTTTATTTAAACTTAGTTTGCACTAGAATAGTGAACCCTCACAACCTAATTTTATTTCAAAATAAGTTTGCCTTCACCTTTTTGCTCTACTTTGGAGCTAGGCTTGTTAATAGATTAAGTTTGACATGATCTAGTCTCCAACATGATTAATGAATTTCTACTTGTCTCGGGCGTCATCGGATGCTATAATTATTCAGCCCATATGGAAAGGAAGAATTCAGCAGGATTTTATGTTTTCAGCGAAGTGATCAATTAAATACAGGAGAAATGAGAGATTAGAGAGTTTTGGCTGAAAGGAAGTACTTAGAAGGGAAGAAATAAGGGAGAAGCAATAGAACAGAAGACAGTTATTGTGTGTCTGCCACATGTTTTGACTTATAGGACTTTTAGTTCGCAATAGAATTACTAACAATAGCTTCAAACATTTAAAATTTTTAACTTAGACTTGGTTTAATTCTAATTTAATCTGCTGAAAGTGGTCTTCATCAATTGACGGATATGACTACCTCGCTATTGCTGAATCGGTATTGTCCATACATTGAGCTAATGTAGTAACGACCATTTTAGCTTTTTGGTACAAATGAAACCATCTGGTGTATTTATGAGAATGATGATTATGGTCATTAGCCCTTTGATAACGGTCGACTAGCACTTGCCATAGCCTAGTTAGTCTAAATTTTTGAATTCTTTTGTTTTTTCTTTTCCAGTCTCCTTTGCATTAATGGGACCAGTAGCTCGTACCGTTATATTGTGTGAAAATGAGAGTCAACTTTCAGGGCATGTTTGGCTTGAAGTATTTGAGGCTTGGAATGGAAATCGGAATAGGTCATTCCCATTGCTAGTGTTTGGATTGAGGGATTGGCATTCCAATCCTCATTTCGGAGGGATTCAAATACCTCAAAAGTGACTCCCATCTCCATGGAGGGAGTCAACTTTGATTCCGAAGTGATTGAGAATTATTTTTTTTTAACTAATAATTATTTGAATTCAAATATAAATCATATAAATTCATTTGATTAAATCATAATTTCAAATTTAAATTCAAAATATAAAATTAAAATTAAAATTTTAATTTCTTAAATTTAAATTTAATAGTTCTAAATTTAAATTTTAACTTTGACCTTGAATTTGAGTTGTAAATTCAAATTTTAAATTCAAATTGCAAGTTCAAATTTAGATTCAAATTTTGATTAAAAATTTGAATAATAAATTTATATTTTTAATAAAAATTTAATTTTTTTGAATTTCTATTTGGATAAGATTCCAATTCCAATTCCGATTCTTCTTATGAACCAAACAAATTGTTGTTTTTATCATTCCGTTTTCGATGCCGACCCATTTCCATTCCTATTCCGATTTTGATTCCTCTTCTAAACCAAACGTGCCCTCAATGTGTTGGGATAACAAATTGGATCTTGCCTTCTTTGGGTTTGGCTGATTTGTTCAGTTTATGTTGTATTTTAGGACGTTACTTCAATTCGAGATAAGTTGATTTAGGTTAGGAGCAAGGATTTAAGTGCCGTGGCACGGGGTCGTGCCGAAAACTTGCCGGCACGGTACGGCACGATGCATGCCGAGCCGTGCCGATGAGTGCCGGTCACAAAAAATACATGCGTGCCGACACATAATGGCATGAAATATTTAATTTCTTTAGCAACAAAATTTTTTAATTGCTTATTATGTATTTTTATCAAATATTTTGAACTTTATTAAGAAAATTACTTAGTAATTTTAAGAAAAAAAGGTTTTGAACTGTGCCATCGGCACGGGAGCTATATCGTGCTGGTATCTTGTTGGCACGGTAGATACGGCCCGTGCCGATGGATACTTAAATTCTTGGTTAGGAGACTTTTAAGCATAACTCTGTCCAGTTTTTTCTTTGGCTTTAATCTAATTGTTGACATAGACTGGTACTTTATCTTTCAACCAAAAAACCTTCTCCGTTTGTTAATTCTATCTTGCTCCTTTTTGCAACATCGTGGTCCTCTTCCTAGTGAATAACTTGTAAGGTAATGGAGATCATCACTCTTTCATGTTTTTCAACCTTAAGCTTTTCTTGATTTGTCACTTAGTAGAGTTCTTTATTATCAGACTTACATATTCCAAAACTAATGCGATTTCTATGGCTTTTTTTTTTTTTTTTTTTTTTTTTTTTCTTTTTTATTCATACATGAGACTGATTTGTAATAGTTTTTCCTTTATCATTCAGTTGGAGGCTGATCCTACTTGTACCATTAATTACGATGGTGTCAACAAGACTTACTAGTATTAACAATCAAAATACAGCATTTTAAATTTTGATTTGCCTAGGAAGTTAAGCCATCAGCGCACTAATAGTAAAAAAGTTTGAAGCATCTATTAAAATTATTTTCAGTAATTTTTAGATTTTCAAGTTTTATAGTTCCTTTCACTGCCAATATGGCATACCACAAAGTTTCTGGTTGAGAAAGAAAGCAAACAATGACCTGTTGGCACTACTATTTCGCCATTTGAGGGCTTCTAAGGAGAAATACTCATTTTTCCAGCATATAGTGGGGTTGTGAATGTCTGTTATCTTGTAATTTACATAGCTTTTGCTTTTAGAAATTTTTCTGTATGACATTGGTTGTAGGCAAGTTTTCTTTTTATCTTTTCAGGACATAAGAAGGGAACTAAAGATTGAACCGTTTGTGGTTATTGAAACGGCTCCCACACATACAGAAGAAGTGCAAAGAGCAGTGGTGAGTAATTTTCTTTTTTCAAAAGAAAAAAAGTACGAACATGATATTGTAGTGAAAACCGCTACATGTCGCTAATAATTTTGTTTTTGTTATTACAGGTAAATGAATCGTGCCCTCAATGCCATCATCCCCAACTTGAGTATTACACCAAGCAGGTAAACTCTGGATCTTTTCTTTGTTTGTTTAAGCCTTTCTTGACAAACCCCCTGTGAACTGTAATTTGCAGCTGCGTTCGGCGGATGAAGGTCAAACTGTATTTTACGAGTGCCCGGAATGCAGATACAAGTTTTCAGTTAACACATGAAGGCATAAATATGATCTCTTTTTCTCCTACTGCTGTCTGCTGAGTACATTTTTCTTTATCAGTTTTGCTCCATCTATATTAGAAATTTCCTGAAATATTGTAACGTATAATGTAAAGAGGAAAGAGGATTATATTGAAGGGAGTAGACTTGATTATGTTCATCACAGACTGTATGATACTACTTTGCGCAGAGGTGTGCTGAGATTATATGAGCAGCTATTGGCATAAGGTGATCATTGTTTTGGACCCAGAGAGTTTAGCATTGAACTCAAATACTATCGGCAAAAGACTAGAATATTCCTTTTGAGGATTTAGGTCTAAATCCTTCTCAAAATTAATCTTCGGATTTCACAATCGGAGCTGTTAGACATGTTGGAGTATTTAAATATGTGATAAATCAAATTTCATGAAATTTCTGTGTATTCTGCTCATTCAGTCAGCCGACTCAAATTTGACTATTTTAAGAGTCGATTGTATACAGTTTTTGATTTAATGGTTAAATGTGATTCAAAGTAGTAGAAATTTTATTAAAAATATTTTTAAAAGTTTCGATTAAGAATAATGACTTTAATTTCAATTAAGAGCTTCTATATTATATTTTCAAGCCTTTTTAATTTAAACTGTTAAAATTTTCGTTGCCCGGTGCGTATGTAAAGAGATAAATGACTTGTTCCTTAATAAGAGTTTTTTGCATCAGACACTTTTTCAGGGCGCCTACGCTTTACTTTAACGGATTTTAAATCCTTCCCATCAACTTTTTATATTTCAATTATTTTTTCATAGTCATTCCAGATTTCAAGTGTCAACTTTTTATTCTTTTTATGAGTAACATCACTGCATATTTCTTCCATTGGAGAAATACTACTAGATATTATGTATTTGTAAAGAAAAAAAAATCATATATTCTTAATCTAATTAAAGAGAAAAAATAGAAAATAAAGGAGAAAATCTATAAAAAAGAGTCCGAACAATATTAAACTGATAAAAAAGTTATAAAATCGAAAGAATAAAAGCCATAAAAATACATAAAAATTAAAATATTTTTTTTGTACATATTTAGAAACTTCAAAATATAAGATGAAATTTATCGTAAGAAGAACAACTGAATAAAAATATCAGATAATCCAAGTTCAAAAATGGGTCGAAACTCGAGCGTAGTTTAAGCTCAAATGAAACGAGAGTAGACGATAATCAGAGATAGAGAGAAGTTTAAGCTCAGACAAAACGAGAGTAGGCGATAATCAGAGATAGAGAGTGTCACGCCCCGGAACCCGGGCTTGCCAACAGATCCGCCATGCACACGGGATTTCCCGCGTACACGAAGCGCTGGTAATCTGCTCAGATGTTAAATGTACAATAAAAGAGCATAATACAGAGCTGAAATAGAAGAACCACATAGTATCTCAGACTGGAACTACAATAAAGCTGTAATATGTACAATAATCTCCCAGCTCACCAAAATAGTACAACCAGCTGGCGAAAGCCAGATTCAAAATAAAAAGAGAATACCACAGTCTGAGAGAAGGGTACAGCGTCTATCTACAGCTCTCAGTCTCCCAGGAGATCTATCTATTCAGCGATCCCCTTACCTCGATCAGCTGCCGATGGCCCAGCAGCTCCCGCAGACGACTCTGCAAAATAAAGGAGAAGAAAGAAACAGAAAAATAACAATGGGGGTGAGAACTACCAGATAAACCAGTAGCCTCCCCTAGTGGGCAAAAACCTCAACTCTGACGCACCCACTAGGACTACTAGAGGCAATAGGAAAAGATGAAGTGGTAAGGTAAATAAGGTACTGAATAAGGAAAACTACCACTACTATGCCTCTAAATGCAATACTGACAGAAATGACTGTATAAATGCATCAGGAAACAGTATCTGATCAAATAACCCAATCTTGTGCTACCAGTAAAACTGGTATTGCCTGCTCTGCTGTCGAACTCAAGAACTCAATAGGGGACCAGCACACAAGGCTCGAAATCCCAAGGGACCAGCACACAAGGCTCGGTCCGAAAAGCTCACCTCCGGAGTGGCACTCGAGGGGAGCGACCCACACGAGTAAAGTATCTCTGTCATCAGTATCACAAGTATCTCTGTAGCACATGTCTCACAAGTATCACAATATAGCAGGACTGGATCATGACTATGATCAAAGTGGGAAAACTCCATCCACTAAAGAAAAGCCCAAACCCCAACTGATGCAATAATAAACCAGACTCAACCCCGATCTGATGCAAGGATAAACATCTGGTCGACCGCCTACTGTCCGCGGTCACCGCAATACCCCACAAATCCACAATCTAATGCAATCTCGACTACACTATCCCAAACCCCTGCTCATACCTGAGCAACAAGCATCTGGATGCAAAGGACAACAATGAAACATGTTCAAATCCCAATATGATAGTGTAGCAATAAATAGTGGCCTCACTAGATGTTCAGTCATGCATGCAAGCTGTAAAATAATGTCAAAGATTTAAAAAGATTGATTTACTGAATAAAAGTCATTTGCATGCGAGATTATAGCCTTTGTCTCAATCACAGTGTCCCAATATAAGTCATCATATCATCCGTGGGGTTATATTAATTTTTAGGAGAGTTCGTCCCATCAATTGTCACGTTAGTTCGTCCCAATTGTCATATTAGTTTATCCCAATAATTCTCATCAATTGTCATTTTAGTTTGTCCCAATAGTTCTCATCAATTGTCATATTAGTTTGTCCCAATAGTTCTCATCAATTGTTCGGTTAGTTTGTCCTGTTAGTTTGTCCCAAGGGTTCTCATCAATTGATTTTAGGGGATTTCTAGTAATCCCAGTGAGCTTGTCAAAAATGAGGTAAGCAACAACCGCCCACCTCGAGCAGCTCAAACAATACCCCAGGTAGTCTCCTGGTTGTCCACAGTCCTCAAATCCTGCAAATCAACGCTCCCGGTATAAATACAAATCTCAAAAAGCACAATATTTGCTGTTTTTCAAACAGCACGGGAAAAGAGGAATTTTTCACCTCTAAAATGAGCTCCTAAAATCCCAGAAAAATCACGGTTGCGTTCCTCGCGAAGAGTAGATCAAAATCGACTCTTTAAACGCCTCGATCTGATGCTCCTACGCCAAGATAAAAATCGGAGAAGTTGACGCTGTCCAGAAATTTCCACAGCAAAAAGGGGGGTCAAAGAGGCCTTGGGAATCGTGCCAAAAGTACGAAACGGAGCAAAATGATCAACACAGAAATCGAAGCCCTACCTCTTACGGTCGCGCTGCCGCAAAAATCGTCCAAAAATTCCACCCGGTTAGCCCGCAGTGAATTTTCGACGGAACTGCGACGGGAAATGGGCCTAAAAAGAAAATCGTCGCAGTGTGCCGTGTCGCAGATAACTCACTATCTGTAACTCCTAAAATTCTGAGATTGTAGAGAGAGAGAGAGGAGAGAGAGAGGAAGATTTTTCGTAGAGAGCTCAATCCTCAGATTCTCTCTCTAAGGGCTCGAAAATCGAGGTGCAAAGAGAGGGGGGTGGGGGACCTCTTATATAATGGGCCAAAGGGAATATTCCCACACGGGATCCAGATTCCGAACAGGAAACACCGAAATGGGCCAACCAGGAAGCGCCACGCGTCCACAAAACAGCAAACAGCCGTGCAAGGACCAATGAAAACTTGCCACGTGGCCACGTGGTGCACATGGCCGGTCTGCGCTCCGGGTCTTCCGGAAGTTGTCGGCCCATAGGATCTTGCCACGTGTCACCGTCCCCGTGGCTTCTAGAAGCCGGCCAGCTAATGGGAAGCTGCCACGTGGCAGCTGAAATTTTCGGTGCTCCCGGTGCACGCCCGGCCATGGACCGCGCACCAGCGCCCCTGCCCGCGCCGCGCGCCTCCGCGCTCTGCCGCTGCGCCGCCGCTGCTCCGCTGCCCGCCGCCGTGCGCCGCCGCCTGCCGCCGCTCGCCGGTCGCCGGAACAGTAATTCCGGCGGCCGGAGTTACTGTTCCGGCGTGAACAGTAACCAAGTGCCAAAAAAAATAAAGTAATATACCGTTTCGACCGTTTTCGCGCGCTGAGTCCAAATACGACATCCGTTTCGCCAAATTCTCATCCGAAATTTTGCCGAAAGCTCCCGGAAAATTCCATTTGCTCCGATTTTCGCGCAGAGTCTATTTTAAATGTCCAATTTCGATTCTACAGGCTCCGTTGCACTGTACAAACTCCCCTTTGTCACTGTTTAGTTTCTGCGGAAGTCCGGATCATCACATCCTCCCCCACTAAAAAGAGTTTCGTCCTCGAAACGAGACTAACCAATCATCCTCAGTCCAAAGTCTCAAATAAGTAGGGGTGGGCGTCCCTCATCTCCGATTCAAGCTCCCATGTAGCCTCGCGCTCGTCATGATTGCTGCATTGGATTTTCACATAGGGAATGGCCCGATTGCGCAATTCTCTCACCTCTCGATCCAGAATTCGCAGTGGGCGCTCCTCATACCTCAAATCCTCGCTAATCTCGAGCGGTGTGAAGTCGATGACGTGCGATGGATCGAAGACATACTTCCTCAGAGTAGAAACGTGAAACACATCATGGACACCAGCAAGCCTCGGAGGAAGTGCAAGTCGGTAGGCAACTGGCCCGATACGCTCTAATACCTCAAAGGGTCCAATATATCGGGGGCTAAGTTTTCCACGAATGCCGAACCTCCTGATTCCTTTGGACGGCGAGACTTTCAGGAATACATGATCACCAACCTGAAACTCTAAGTCTCGTCGCCGAACATCGGCATAGCTCCTTTGTCGGCTTTGGGCGGTCTGAAGATGCTTCCGAATCACTCGGACCTTCTCTTCTGCCTCTAACAACACATCTGGTCCCAAGGTCCGCCTTTCGCCCACGTCACTCCAATAAAGTGGTGATCGACACTTGCGTCCATACAACGCTTCAAATGGAGCCATCTGAATGCTCGCTTGAAAGCTATTGTTGTACGCGAATTCAGCCAAAGATAAATGTCGAATCCACCCTCCGCCGAAATCCAGGACACATGCCCTCAACATGTCCTCCAGGATTTGTATCGTCCGCTCAGACTGCCCATCAGTCTGCGGATGAAAAGCTGTACTGAACCTGAGTTCAGTCCCCAAGGCTGTTTGCAAACTCTTCCAGAAATGCGAAACAAACCTCGGGTCTCTAACTGAACAATGGAGGCGGGTACTCCATGCAATCTCACTATCTCATCTAGATAGCTGGGCTAGCTGCTCAAGTGGCCACGTAGTCTGCATGGGCAGAAAGTGCGCCGACTTGGTAAGTCGATCTACAACTACCCAGATCGCATCCGCTCCTCCCTGCGCCCTTGGCAATCCGACCACGAAATCCATCGTAATGTGGTCCCATTTCCACTGGGGAATTGGGAGACTCTGTAACTTGCCAGCTGGCACTCGATGCTCAGCTTTCACTTGCTGACAAGTTAAACACTGAGCCACAAATCTCCCAATATCCCTCTTCATGCCTTTCCACCAGAAGTGTGCCTTGAGGTCTTTATACATCTTAGTCCCACCAGGATGTAGGGTATAAGGTGTATAATGGGCCTCTCGCAATATCTGCTCTCGGATCTCCGCATCCGCTGGCACACATGCTCGGTTCCTGTACCTAAGTATTCCCGAGGCATCCACCGCAAAGTCCCCAGACTGATTATTCGGAATTTGATCTTAATCTTGATCAAGTGGGGGTCCTCACTCTGTTTCTCCTTGATCCTGTCCAGCAGAGTGGGCTGCAAGACTAAAGATGTCAGTCTAGCAGTGACCCCAGGGGACACAACCTCTACTTCGAGCCGTCTCATCTCTTCTAATAGCGGTGCCTGGTCTGTGATCAACATAGACAAACTTTGCACCGCCCTTCTACTCAAGGCGTCAGCGACTACATTAGCCTTGCCTGGGTGGTAGAGAATATCTACATCATAATCCTTTAATAGCTCTAACCACCTAGTACTGTTCCGGCGTGAACAAGTACTTTAGGCTCTTGTGGTCGGTGTAGATTTCACAGTGCTCTCCATATAGGTAATGACGCCAAAGTTTTAGTGCAAACACTACAGCAGCGAGCTCCAAGTCATGGGTAGGGTAATTTTTCTCGTAATCTTTGAGTTGCCTCGATGCATAGGCAATTACCCTCCCTTCTTGCATCAACACACAACCAAGTCCACTGTGTGATGCGTCGCTGTAGATCACATATCCTTTCCCCATAACAGGGAGGGAAAGGATAGGAGCGGTCATTAATCTATTCTTCAGTTCCTCGAAACTCCTCTGACAATCCTCACTCCAGATAAATTTCACTCCCTTACGCGTCAAGCGAGTGAGGGGTGTGGAGAGCTTCGCAAAGCCTTCCACAAACCGACGGTAATACCCAGCTAAACCCATAAAGCTACGTACCTCAGAAACCGTCGTTGGTCGGGGCCAATCACGGACTGCCTCAATCTTCGCCGGGTCTACCGCCACACCTGTGGCGGAAATCACATGGCCCAAGAAAACTACCTCCCGAAGCCAAAACTCGCACTTCGCCAGCTTGGCATACAACTTCTTCTCTCGCAGAAGTTGCAGCACAATCCTTAAGTGCTCCTCATGCTCAGCATCACTTCGGGAGTAGACCAGGATATCATTGATGAAAACTACTACGAATCGGTCTAAATAAGGTCGGAAGATTCGGTTCATTAAATCCATGAATGCGGCAGGGGCATTAGTCAGTCCAAAAAGGCATAACTGTAACTCATAATGCTCGTACCGTGCCCTAAATGCCGTCTTCGGGATATCTTTGGCCTTCACCTTCAACTGGTGGTAACCGGACAGTAAATCTATCTTGGAAAAGACACAAGACCCTTGCAGCTGATCGAAAAGATCGTCATTGCGCGGCAAAGGGTACTTGTTCTTGATGGTCACTTTATTTAATTCTCTATAGTCCACACATAGTCGAAGTGACCCATCTTTCTTCTTCACGAATAGCACCGGCGCTCCTCAAGGCGACACACTCGGCCTAATAAAGCCCTTGTCCATCAAATCCTGAAGTTGCGCCTTAAGCTCTCGCAACTCAGCCGGTGCCATCCGGTAAGGAGCCTTAGAGATTGGCGCAGTTCCTGGAACCACGTCAATCACGAACTCAATTTCCCTATCTGGCGGCATGCTAGTCAACTCAGGTGGAAAAACATCCGGAAACTCGCAGGCAATGGGAATACCCCCGAGTTCCGGCGCCGCCGTAGGCCCCTCAACGACACTAGCCAGAAAGGCTACTCATCCTTGACGGATCATCGGCCGCGCTCGGGAAGTCAAAATTATAGAGGCAAAGAAAGCACTCTGACATCCCCGATATACTAACATTTCCTGGCCTGGCTCTCTAAAGTGACAGTCCTTGCGGCACAGTCAATAGTCGCAAAATACCGAGCCAGCCAGTTCATCCCGAGGACCACATCGAAGTCCTTCAGCTGTCTCAAGACCAACATGTCTGCTGGCATAATCCAGGACTCGATCTAGATCGGGCGGGACTAACAGCACTTCTCCATACGCAGAGTGCAATCGGGAATCTACACCTTTCATGCACAGGGTAAGAGTCCTATTCCTAACCCTATGCAATGATGTACGTTTCTTACAAATAAAAGAGATGCCCCTATATAGACGAGGTACGAGTCCTTATGCCAGAAAGTAAATCATACCTGCTTCCTCTCGGTCAGCTACAATAGAATCCTCCGCCAGTGCTAAGTCATCCTGACTGCTCGACAACGGCTGTCTCTCTCCAGAAGGGCGGGGGAACGAAACTTGATCTACTTGAAGGTCTGTCGGTGAAGCTCCCGGTCGTAGCTGGGAAGTGGTAGGAACGGACGCCGAAGTAGGTGCCACAGTTATCCTCGAAGGGCACGTAACTCGCAGGTGCCCAGGCTGTCCACACAGGTAGCAGCGTCCCCATCGTTGATCACAAGTACTGGGAAAATGATGATCTCCACAAAAGATACATCTGCCAGGAACTCGCAGCTGCCGTGACTGCTGCTGAGAGGAAGAAGGGGCAGATGCTGAAGGAGGAGCCGTTGATGGCACATAAGGGCAAGTAGCTCGGACGTGGCCAGACTGTCCACACCGATAACAACGGCCGAACCTCAGATTACAAGTATCAGAATTATGCTGTCCTCGGCAGAAAATGCACCTGACCGTAGCCTGGAGCTGTCTCGCCTGCTGCCTCCGTCTCCGAGAACTGGTCTGTCCATTAACATCCGGTGCTGGGCGTTTTCTCTCTAAATGCTGCTTAGAAGCCCTGGTCCTCTCCCCGACTGCCGGATCACTCCTCTGTGCCAACAGCTGCTCCAAACGCTGGTCCTGTCGAAAGCTCCTCGCCATCAACTGGGTCACCAAGGCTCGCAATTCCCCCAGCTCGGCAGATACTGCCTGCTCGGGCTCCTCAGAAGGGGTGGGAATGCCCCCGGTGGAAATACGACGAAGGGGCGACATACTGTCACCAGAAGCCACAAATCAGGAAAACAAAATCCCACACGACCCAATCTAGCGAAAGTCAAAGACATCCCCGATTTCTGTGACTTTATGTTGTCTGCAGCCAACATAACCGTTCACCAGAAGTTGGGTATGTCGGTCTCTCTTCACTTACTTGGAAGAGTCAAACAAATAAATCAACGACTTTCGCAAAATGTCACGTCTCTCACGCCCTATTATCCTAGGGTCTGTCAAAAGCTTAGGGTTTCCTAAGTCCCAACTGACCTATCCCTAAGCTCTGATACCAACTTAATCTGTCACGCCCCGGAACCCGGGCTCGCCAACAGATCCGCCATGCACACGGATTTCCCGCGTACACGAAGCGCTGGTAACCTGCTCAGATATTAAATGTACAATAAAAGAGCATAATACAGAGCTGAAATAGAAGAACCACATAGTATCTCAGACTGGAACTACAATAAAGCTGTAATATGTACAATAATCTCCCAGCTCACCAAAATAGTACAACCAGCTGGCGAAAGCCAGATTCAAAATAAAAAGAGAATACCACAGTCTGAGAGAAGGGTACAGCGTCTATCTACAGCTCTCAGTCTCCCAGGAGATCTATCTATTCAGCGATCCCCTTACCTCGATCAGCTGCCGATGGCCCAGCAGCTCCCGCAGACGACTCTGCAAAATAAAGGAGAAGAAAGAAACAGAAAAATAACAATGGGGGGTGAGAACTACCAGATAAACCAGTAGCCTCCCCTAGTGGGCAAAAACCTCAACTCTGACGCACCCACTAGGACTACTAGAGGCAATAGGAAAAGATGAAGTGGTAAGGTAAATAAGGTACTGAATAAGGAAAACTACCACTACTATGCCTCTAAATGCAATACTGACAGAAATGACTGTATAAATGCATCAGGAAACAGTATCTGATCAAATAACCCAATCTTGTGCTACCAGTAAAACTGGTATTGCCTGCTCTGCTGTCGAACTCAAGAACTCAATAGGGGACCAGCACACAAGGCTCGAAATCCCAAGGAACCAGCACACAAGGCTCGGTCCGAAAAGCTCACCTCCGGAGTGGCACTCGAGGGGAGCGACCCACACGAGTAAAGTATCTCTGTCATCAGTATCACAAGTATCTCTGTAGCACATGTCTCACAAGTATCACAATATAGCAGGACTGGATCATGACTATGATCAAAGTGGAAAAACTCCATCCACTAAAGAAAAGCCCAAACCCCAACTGATGCAATAATAAACCAGACTCAACCCCGATCTGATGCAAGGATAAACATCTGGTCGACCGCCTACTGTCCGCGGTCACCGCAATACCCCACAAATCCACAATCTAATGCAATCTCGACTACACTATCCCAAACCCCTGCTCATACCTGAGCAACAAGCATCTGGATGCAAAGGACAACAATGAAACATGTTCAAATCCCAATATGATAGTGTAGCAATAAATAGTGGCCTCACTAGATGTTCAGTCATGCATGCAAGCTGTAAAATAATGTCAAAGATTTAAAAAGATTGATTTACT
Organism: Tillandsia fasciculata; assembly: GCA_029168755.2. Classification (NCBI taxonomy): domain Eukaryota; kingdom Viridiplantae; phylum Streptophyta; class Magnoliopsida; order Poales; family Bromeliaceae; genus Tillandsia; species Tillandsia fasciculata. Next base: position 6,697,767 of record CM054947.1, on the reverse strand, counting down.
GAATAAAAGTCATTTGCATGCGAGATTATAGCCTTTGTCTCAATCACAGTGTCCCAATATAAGTCATCATATCATCCGTGGGGTTATATTAATTTTTAGGAGAGTTCGTCCCATCAATTGTCACGTTAGTTCGTCCCAATTGTCATATTAGTTTATCCCAATAATTCTCATCAATTGTCATTTTAGTTTGTCCCAATAGTTCTCATCAATTGTCATATTAGTTTGTCCCAATAGTTCTCATCAATTGTTCGGTTAGTTTGTCCTGTTAGTTTGTCCCAAGGGTTCTCATCAATTGATTTTAGGGAATTTCTAGTAATCCCAGTGAGCTTGTCAAAAATGAGGTAAGCAACAACCGCCCACCTTGAGCAGCTCAAACAATACCCCAGGTAGTCTCCTGGTTGTCCACAGTCCTCAAATCCTGCAAATCAACGCTCCCGGTATAAATACAAATCTCAAAAAGCACAATATTTGCTGTTTTTCAAACAGCACGGGAAAAGAGGAATTTTTCACCTCTAAAATGAGCTCCTAAAATCCCAGAAAAATCACGGTTACGTTCCTCGCGAAGAGTAGATCAAAATTGACTCTTTAAACGCCTCGATCTGATGCTCCTACGCCAAGATAAAAATCGGAGAAGTTGACGCTGTCCAGAAATTTCCACAGCAAAAAGGGGGGTCAAAGAGGCCTTGGGAATCGTGCCAAAAGTACGAAACAGAGCAAAATGATCAACGGAAATCGAAGCCCTACCTCTTACGGTCGCGCTGCCGCAAAAATCGTCCAAAAATTCCACCCGGTTAGCCCGCAGTGAATTTTCGACGGAACTGCGACGGGAAATGGGCCTAAAAAAAAAATCGTCGCAGTGTGCCGTGTCGCAGATAACTCACTATCTGTAACTCCTAAAATTCTGAGATTGTAGAGAGAGAGAGAGGAGAGAGAGAGGAAGATTTTTCGTAGAGAGCTCAATCCTCAGATTCTCTCTCTAAGGGCTCGAAAACCGAGGTGCAAAGAGAGGGGGGTGGGGGACCTCTTATATAATGGGCCAAAGGGAATATTCCCACACGGGATCCAGATTCCGAACAGGAAACACCTAAATGGGCCAACCAGGAAGCGCCACGCGTCCACAAAACAGCAAACAGCCGTGCAAGGACCAATGAAAACTTGCCACGTGGCCACGTGGTGCACATGGCCGGTCTGCGCTCCGGGTCTTCCGGAAGTTTGTCGGCCCATAGGATCTTGCCACGTGTCACCGTCCCCGTGGCTTCTAGAAGCCGGCCAGCCAATGGGAAGCTGCCACGTGGCAGCTGAAATTTTCGGTGCTCCCGGTGCACGCCCGGCCATGGACCGCGCACCAGCGCCCCTGCCCGCGCCTGCCCGCGCCGCGCGCCTCCGCGCTCTGCCGCTGCGCCGCCGCTGCTCCGCTGCCCGCCGCCATGCGCCGCCGCCTGCCGCCGCTCGCCGGTCGCCGGAACAGTAATTCCGGCGGCCGGAGTTACTGTTCCGGCGTGAACAGTAACCACTGCCAAAAAAAATAAAGTAATATACCGTTTCGACCGTTTTCGCGCGCTGAGTCCAAATACGACATCCGTTTCGCCAAATTCTCATCCTAAATTTTGCCGAAAGCTCCCGAAAAATTCTATTTGCTCCGATTTTCGCGCATAGTCTATTTTAAATGTCCAATTTCGATTCTATAGGCTCCGTTGCACTGTACAAACTCCCCTTTGTCACTGTTTAGTTTCTGCGGAAGTCCGGATCATCACAGAGAGAGACCACTATAAAAAAAAATAAAATAGAGAGACTCGAAAGATGAGGGTTGTAGCGATTATATCCTCATCGTCCTCTTTGCGGACGATGGACCTCGCGTCATGATCAGTTCGATAATAGGATGAGAGAACGAAAAGATGATTACAGTGAGAAAACGAATGCAAGAGAGAGAGAAAGAGAGCTAGATTTTGGGGATTAGGTTTCGTTCATTGAAGAGAGATCAAACAATTGACTATGGAGAAAAGGGATTTGGGTGGACCGGGTGTCTGCGATCTTGAATAACTCATCTCGCGCAGTTCATCATTTTTTTCGAGTTCCCGTGGGATGGTATTCTCGATTCAGATAAATATTTATATATGGGTGGCCATGACTTCCAATAGATGCAAGCATTTATTGTTAATTACCCCCGTAAGATTGGGGCACCTTCGATTAAGAGACCTTTATGATGAGGATAGTATAAATCGTATCCTAATGATTGAACAAATCCTAAATATATATGTTAGGATTCAGATGGATTTGAAGTTGACTAGATCCCGAGTATATGTGTTGAGAACTAGTCGACATTAAACTCTAATTATATGTGTTAGAGTTTAATTGGGTTCAATTGGCTCTAAGTATATGTATTAGAGTCCAATTATATTTGATTTCACATTTGGCGTATGTTCCAAATTGTAGATATAACCAAACCCCAAGGATATGTATTGAGGTGGGTCGAGTTTGATGCCACTCGAAAGTAGAAGGTGACTAAGTCCTGTATGTATCAGGATTGGCCGAGTTTGATGTTTTCTTCACTCTAGTTATATGTGCTAGAGTGAGAATTTGACTAAATCCTAAGTATATGTATTAGGATTCATCAAATTTGATTGATCTTTCACTCTAAATATGTGTAATAGAGCAAAAGGTTGACTAACCCTAAGTATATGTATTAGGATTAGTTGAGTTGATTTGGTTTCCACTCTAGATATATGTGCTAGAGTAAAAGATTGACTACACCCTAAGTATATGTATTAGTGTTAGTTGGGTTGACCTGAATGAACTCTAAGTATATGTGTTAGAGCTCGATCGAATTTGATTTGGCTAAATTCTAAGTATATGATTTAGAATCTAGTCAATTTGGATATAATTTTGACTTAATTATATGTGTTAAGGCGATGGGATTGAATAGGTCTTGAGCTTTATTTATGGATTGGATTTTGGGTTTTATTTGTGGATCGAATGCGTTTTGGGTTTTATTTGTGGATCGAATGTGTTTTGGATTTTATTTGTGGATCGAATGTGTTTTGGGTTTTATTTGTGGATCGAATGTGTTTTGGGTTTTATTTGTAGGTTGGAATAGGTTATCAATTTTATTTGTGGATCGAATGGATTTTTTTATTTTATTTGCAAGTGGACTGGATTTGGGACAGTATGTGGACTGGGCCTATGTTATATATGGATTAGATTTCGGACCCGTATGTTGACTGGGCCTATGTTATATATGGACTGGATTTGGACCCGCATATGGACTGGGCCTATATCATATGTGGATTGGATTCGAAACCCGTATGTGGACTCGATTTGGGATCCGCATGTGGACTGGGCCTATATCATATGTGGATTGGATTCGGAACCCGTATGTGGACTGGATTCAGGACCCGCATGTGGACTGGGCTTATGTTATATATGGACGGGATTTGGGACCCGTATGTGGACTGGGCCTATATTATATGTTGACTGAATTCGAGACCCGTTGTCACGCCCGGGAGTAGATAAACGGCGGAAAACAGTACATTTTTTTTTTTTTTTTTTTTTTTTTTGAAAGGCTCCCGCGAGGTACGTGCACAGACCTGCCACTTACACCAGTTCTCTCTGTACAACGGACAGAGTCTCATTTGCATATGTACGGCGTAGCTATCACAACCATACTTTAACTACAACAATCGATGAGTAAGGTAGAAAATGCTTAGGTAGTAAAACAATATTTATTTAGCGCGATAAAATAATCGAAAGGATAAAACCACGGGCTTTAAAGATTGTGCCTAGGCGACACCCGATTTTGAAATACTTTTCGCAATCCCTTTTATTTTCGAAAACCGCATTCGAAAAACGTAATAAAAAGTCCTACCATACAACTATCCAACACAAGTCATAAATTTATCTCAACATCCACAATATCCACAATAACTAAAATCACATGCGAAGAAAACTAACCAACTGAAATAAGCAAATAAAGTGAAGGAAAAGTATCACCAGCCAGAAGATTGGCTAATACTCTCTAGTCACAACCTCATCGCCGTCCCGGACCCCACCCCTGACCGAACCTGTCACATAGTGGGAAAACGTAATAAAAAGTCATTTTATTATGTTTTCGCAATCCCAGACCCCACCCCTGACAGAACCTTTTCACAATCCCTTTTATTTTCGAAAACCGCATTCGGAAAACGTAATAAAAAGTCCTACCATACAGCTATCCAACACAAGTCATAAATTCATCTCAACATCCACAATATCCACAATAACTAAAATCACATGCGAAGAAAACTAACCAATTGAAATAAGCAAATAAAGTGAAGGAAAAGTATCACCAGCCAGAAGATTGGCTAATACTCTCTAGTCGCAACCTCATCACCGTCCCGGACCCCACCCCTGACCGAACCTGTCACATAGTGGGAGTCAGCGACATGAAAAGTAAGTAAGACTACTAACAGATGTAAGAAAGAAGCTGATAGAAAGATGATAATAATAAACCGAACCGTAACCCGGAACATCCATAATCCTATGCTGCTACTCATCATACCCTCCTCGAGAACCACAACACAACACCGCCATGTCGGTCGGGGGACCTCAGGCAAAAAGAATAATCCCGCTCTCACCTTGGTGCATTTTAGCCCCCCACTGCATAAGTGCAGCACCGTAAGTGCAGCACCGTAAATAGCCGCAAGGGGCCCCCACCAACGTCACCTCGTGGGGTCCACGGGTCATATCAGACCACCTCTCCGGAAAAGTACACTGACACGGTGGCCAAACCACTGGTGTGCGTGCAAGCGCCGTGAGCATGTCGTCGAACAAGTGCTGTAAACCTCCCGTGACTCTCAGTCGCTCCGATGTAGCATAAGCATCATTCAACCAGTCTTACCAAACTCAATTATTAAAGATTTACCAATATTTAAAGAAATGACAATCAAGAGAAAACACCGAAGGGGAGCCATCTAGCAACATCCCCTTCCACAGATGAGGGTACCCACCTCAACCAGCGACGACCGAAAGCGCCTATGCCCTTCTTATGCCCTCGACGTCACCTGGACCTATAAAGTCCCAAAAAGAGTAAATCAAAATCCCATATCCGTTAGCGAAAACAGTGGTCCCGATCGCTGTCCGGAGCTAGACAGAATGCACCCCGGGTCCTCGCTGCGGCGTCCGACCACCAGAGTAAAGACTCGGACAAAAAAAATAGTCAAACGGAACTGTGTCAACGGACCGTGTTGTCCGACGGACAGTGCCGTCGCGCAGACTGCGCCGTCAAGGTCCCTGTCAGTGGCGGCGCCGGCGGCAGCAACGGCACGGTGGGGGCATGACCAGGGTATACGCGGGACCGGGTGGCGGCAGCCTGGAAGGGCGCGGCGCGCGCACAGCAGCGCGGCGCGGCAGCCTGCCAGGGCGCGACTCTCTCTGCCCCCCCCCTCCCCGGGCGTGCTGTCCCATGCGCAGCCACACCGAGCGGCGGCGGCCTGCCAGGGTGCGGCGCGCGACGCGGCGGGTTGGCAGGGCGCGGCCCTCGGCAAGGCGGGACGCGCAACCAGTGCGGCACGCGTGCAGCAGTGGCGGTGCGTAGCCGCGCGCGACGACCTGCCCGGCGGGGCGCACGCGCACACAGCGCGGCAGCCACCCGCACGGGCGCGCGCAAGCGGCCGGCGGCCGTCCACTTGCGTGCGGGCGTCTGCAGCGCAGTAGTACCCCGCGCGGCCAAGCGCTGGCGGCATGTGGTCCTTGGCTGCGCACCACTGAGCCCGCAACGCGGCAGTGCCCCGCGCGGCCATGCTTGGCGGCGCGCGGCCACGCGCTGCGCGGGCATGCACCCGCAGCGCGGCGAGGCCCCATGCGGCCAAGCGGGCGGCGCGCGGCCCCGCGCTACCAGGGCATGCGCCCGCAGCGCGGCAAAGCCTCGCGCGGCCATGCTTGGCGGCGCGCTGCGCGGGCATGCACCCACAGTGCGGCGAGGCCCCGCGCGGCCAAGCGGGGGGCGCGTGGCCCCGCGCTGCCAGGGCATGCACACGCAGCGCGGCAAAGCCTCCCGCGGCCATGTTTGGTGGCGCGCGGCCCCGCAATGCGCGGGCATGCACCCGCAGCGCGGCGAGGCCCCGCGCGGCCAAGCGGGCGGCGCGCGCCCCGCGCTGCCAGGGCATGCGCACGCAAAGAGACGAAGCCTCGCGCGGCCATGCTTGGCGGCGCGCGGCCCCGCGCTGCGCGGGCATGAACCCGCAGCGCGGCGAGGCCCCACGTGGCCAAGCAGGCGACGCGCGGCCCCGCGCATCGCGGGCATGCACACGCAACGCGGCGAGGCCCCACGCGGCCAAGCGGACGACGCGCGGCCCCGTGCTGCCTGGGCATGCACCCGCAGCTCGGCGAAGCCTCGCGCGGCCATGCTTGGCGGCGCGCGGCCCTGCGCTTCGCGGGCATGCAGCAGCAGCGCGGCGAGGCCCCGCGCGGCCAAGCGAGCAGCGCGCGGCCCCGCACTGCCGGGCATGCACCTAGGGCGTCCAGCGGCGGCGGCGGCTTGGCGGCGGAGCGGCCGTGCACCCACGAAACCTACTGGGTAGTAAAATGCACGAAACGAAATACCCAAACAAAACCGTACAATAACGGGGTAGACCAACCTCATTAGAAGGAAACGGCGACGCGATCCTGCCTTCCGGTGACGGTGGTGCTCTCGGGTCCGTTCTCCGGTATTAGCGTCGTCTCCGTCTTTGGTCCCCGACACCACGAGAAGGAACGAGAAGGAAAAAGAAACCCTAAACGGGAAGCGGTAAAATTTTACTTCTTTTTTTTTTTTTTTTCTCGTGTGCGTACGAGTCCCAAAACCCCGATATAAATAAAAAAGGGATTCTCTAACCGAATTCTTGATAAGCGTGCCATTTACGCAACCTTCCTAAAACATCCGGTGCGGATTCTGATGCACCAAGGCCTTAACGGATTCAACTTATCCGATCGTACCCGTTAAGGCAAAAGGCTCATTTCGGGAGACCCGTAAGTCGGATTTTTCCCCCGATCGCACCGTTGTTCAAGGTTAAGCGAGCTCTATCGCAATAAGGTACCTGAACTCCCAAAGAATCAGTACCTAGGAACTAATTTTATTCCAACGTCATAAGTAATTTAAAAGTGTCATTACACCCGTATGTAGCTGGGCCTATATTATATATTGACTGAATTCGAGACCCGTATGTAGACTGGCCTTATTTTCATAGGGGTAAATTTGAGGCATGTATATGGAGTGAGCCTTATTTAACAAAGGGTTGAATTCATTTATTAGGCCTCTTTGAATTGGATTTGAGCTCCAAGTTGATTAGGACTCATTTGAATTTTGTTTGGAATTAGCTCTGGATTCAAAGGAATTTCCATTTATTTCGATATCCCCTTTTATTTTTTTTAATTTGGGGTCGAAAGAAGTCCATTTTTTTTTTAATAATTTGGGGTCTAAAGAAATCCTCTTTATTTTATTTTGATTTGGGGTCCGAAGAAAATTCCCATTTTTAAAAATAATTTGGGGCCCGAAGAAATCTCCTTTATTTTATTTTGATTTGGGGTCCGAAAAGAATGCCTTTTTTAAAAAAATAATTTGGGGTCCGGAGAAATTCCTTTTATTTTATTTTGATTTGGCGTCCGAAAAAAATCCCTTTTTTTAAAATAATTTGGGGTCCGAAATAATTCCCGTTATTTTATTTTGATTTGGGGTCCGAAGAAATTCCCGTTATTTTATTTTGATTTGGGATCCGAAGAAAATCCCTTTTTCGTAAATAATTTGGAGTCCGAAAATTTTTTTGTTATTTTATTTTGATTTGGGGTTCCAAGAAATCTTTTTGTGATTGAACCTAAATCCGGGTGTCCGAAAAAATCACCCGAACCGGCTTGGAACGAGACTAAATCCGGGTGTCCGAAGAAATCACCCGAACCGGCTTAGAATGAGCCTAAATCCAGATGTCCGAAGAAATCACCCGAACCGGTTTGAAATGAGCCTAAATTCGGGTGTCCGAAGAAATCACCCGAACCGACTTGGAACGAGCCTAAATTCGGGAGTCCGAAGAAATCACCCGAACCGGTATATTTGGATGTTGCGTTGTAGGATATGTGGTGGAATATGGGAGGAGGTTGTGTTTTTTTTGGTGGGATTGCTTTGTTCTCCTTCAGACAAGAAAAATCTCCTCTTTCTTCTTTCTATTTTTTCTATTTATAGTGGGGAGTGGAAGAGAGATGTCGTGTGGGGTTTGTTGGTACTTTTTAAGAGATTGACGAGAACATGTGGTTTTGTTGAGGGAAAGACGTGCGTGGGAATATGCCTTCGTTAAGAAAAATACGTGATTCAAATTTGAATACGTCGGAAGAATTATTGCATTCAAATTTTAAATTTCAAATTTCAAAATTGAATATGTTCGAATTTTAAAATTGAAAGGTTATGCTCAAATTTCAATATGTTGAGGGAATGTGGTTATATTCAAATTTTAAATTTTAAAATTAAATATATTCAAATTTTAAAATTGAACGGTTATGTTCAAATTTCAATATGTAGACTTCACTGTAAAAAGTCCCTTGTCATGCCAACGCCAAACCACCTTGTCATTCCCAATCCTTAGTGTGACACCCGCTAGGAGCTCCTTTAACTGTCGCACACCTCTATTCCCCCTCAAACTCCCCGGTGAGGACATCCTCAAAATTTTTCGCCATCTCCAACCGCTGCTCCCGAAGCAATCGCCCACTAAAATTGTTTTCCTCACCACAGCAGTATATATCTCATGGAAGCAGAATTGAAGGGTCATCTCACCGCACCATCTATCTGTCCAGAACCTAATGGTTTTGCCATTTCCAAGAAGGTAAGAAGCCCCCCCCCCCCCCCCCCCTGAAGACCTCCTTGAGCTTGACTACATCCCTCCACCATTGCGAGGCCGGCCTGAACGCTCTCCCTTCCCCCAAAGGTTTTCTCTTTGAGTAGTAAAGCGCCCTAACAAGTTTATTCCACTATAGTTCAAGTGCCCTAAAAAACCTCCACCACCATTTGATCAAAAGAGCGTCATTCATCAGTCTAAGATCTAAAATACCTAAACCGCATTCCGTCTTACTTCTACAGACCCTTTTCCACGCTATAAGCCTCCCCTCTCTGTTTCTCTGTAAGTCACCAAACCAAAAAAAGTCCCTTCTGAGGGATTCGATCCTCTTGATGACCCAAGTCAGAGCTTTGAACACAGAGAAAAGGTGTAGTGCACCGATTTCTGCGAAATAGCAAAACTCGGTAAAAATACTTGTAACGCGTTTCAAATATGATTACAAGTGGGTTTGAAGCGTTTTGAATCAACGCAAAAGCCGTTGAGTCGAAAAGTGAGTTGTGGTTGAGAAACGAAGCCTCAAATTGCAAAATTGGGACTCGTGTTCGCCGAGTTCGCAAAATGGCAAAATTCGGCGAGAAGACTTGTAACGTGTTTTAAACATGATTACAGTCGAGTTCGGTGCGTTTCGGGCTGACGCGAAGGGCATCGGGTCGAAAAGTGACTTGAACCCGAGGACTTAGCCAAAATCTGAAATTCTGAAATTTTGATCACGAAGCATTTTCGGAGCCCTGTTTCGGAGGCTTAGAGTGCCCCAAAATTTTAAAAGAAATCGTGGGATGTCTCACAAAAGTTTTCTTATTAAAAGGGGCGAAAAACCTAGGTAGGTTATTAAGGAAAAATCGGAGAACGAAGCGAAGAAAAATGCTTCGCGAATGCTGAAACTGCAGTCTTGACAGCACAAGTCAATCGCGAAGCATTTTCGGGGCTCTCTTTCGAGGGCTTAGAGTAGTCTAAAGATTTAAACAAAATCGTGGGAAGTTTAAGAAAAATTTGTAGATTAAAGGGGCGAAGAAAAATTACAATTTGGATTTCTCAGTTGACGGGAAAACGTGGTGAAAGAGGGCTACCCGAAATTGCTCACTGCAGGAAATTCTGCAGGAAAAGAGGGCAATTTGGGAAAATGGGTTTGATTGGAGGGCATTTTTGTAAAATCTCCTCCCCTCCCAGCTACCCCCCTGCAGAGGCATTAATGCTCTCTCTCTCCCTCATTTTGAAACCACTTTCTCTCTCTCTCCCTCAGCTGGGAAGAAACGAAAGAAGAAGAAGGGGGGAGAAGAAGAAGAAGAAAAAGAGAAAAAAGAAGAAAAGAAGAAGAAGAAGAAGAAGAAGAAGGAGGAGAAGGAAAAGGTATTCTCCCTCTCCCTCTCTCTCCCTCTCTCTATCTCTCTCTATCTCTCTCCCTCTCTATCTCTCCCTCTCTCTTTCTTTCTGCCTGCGGCTGCTGCTGCTGCAAAGCAGCAGCAGCAGCTGCTGGCCATGCTGCTGCTGCTCAAAGCAGCAGCAGCTGCTGGCCCAGCTGCTGCTGCTCAAAGCAACAGCAGCAGCTGTGGGACGAAAAAAAAAAAAAAAAAAAAAAAAAAAAAAGAGAGAGAGAGGAGCAGCATGTGCTGCTCAGCTGCTGCTGCTGCTAAGCAGCAGCAGCTGGGCAGCCATAGTCGCTGCGCAAGGCAGCTGCAATGCTGCCTTGCGCAGCCTGCTGCTTGCATGCTGCCTGGGCAGCAGCTGCACAAGCTGCTGCCCAGCAGCAGGTTTAGGGGATCAAAAAAAAAAAAAAAAAAAAAAAAAAAAAAAAAGGAGATAGCGTGCTGCAGCTGCACTTGCAGCTGCTGCCTTGGCAGCTGCAATGTGCAGCTGCATTGGCTGCTGCTGTAGGCAGCTGCTGGCCCTGCTGCTGCTGTAAGCAGCAGCAGAGGCAGCAAGTGCTGCTGCTTGGGCAGCAGCCAACCATGCTGCTGCCCAGGCAGCAGGGGGAATTTATAAAAAAAAAAAAAAAAAAAGAAGAGAGAGAAAAGAAAAGAAAGAAAAGAATGAAGAAAAACTTCTTCTCTTCTTTTCTTTTCTCCAATTGCAAACTTCCAAATTTCTCAATGTTGCAAGAATGCAAAATTGAGGAATTGGGGGTGGGGGAATTGCTTAATTTGGGCTCCTCTAAAAATTTAGAGAGCATTGGGCTCTCTTCCATTATAAAATTTGCAATCTTCAACTTAACAAGTGCAAAATCGAAGAATTGGGGGAAAATTGCTCAAATTGAGTTTTTCTCAAAATTGGTGGGGCTTTTTGACCCCGGATCGAGTTGAGCAAGTTTCTTTTTGGCAATAGGCCAAGGGATGATCATTTTTCTCCTATTTTTATAAACCAATAAAAAAGTAGCCTTTTGTGGAGAAAAAGTGATCTAATAAGGGTTATTTCCCCTTTTCTTGCCAAAAGGGGTTAATCTTACCGTTTTGCTAAATTTAGTAAGTCACGTGAAAACAATTGCTTATTTGTCCTTCCTTACAACGTAGGGAAACCTCAAAGGCATAAAGAGCTAGACTTGTCTCCTCCGGAAACTCAGAAAGCACATCGAGGTGGGGGATTCTATCGAGCGAGGGTGACCTCTCCCCTTATCTTTTGCTTTTCTTAGAAGCATGTTAATAGAGTGGCTAGGATAGTATTTTCATGCTTATGTAGAAGTGGTTTGTCGTTTGTGGAAATTTTGACTTAGGAGAAAACTCAAATTAGGCTCTAATGTGTGGCATTCACTATAGGATTTCACGAGTGGCATTTTACCTGAGTCAATTATGTGGGTACATGGAACTAGGGCTTAATTTAGAGTTATGTCTCTAAGAGAGTCATGGTATAGTTGAGGTTAAAACCCAAGGTATCTAAAATCCCTAGAGTTGTTATAGGAAGTTGGGTTAATACACCTACACTTTAACTTCAACTCGAGCTTAACTAAAGTAAAGAATTGAGTCCAAGGGACTTATGTACCTTGAGGCATGGACCTAGGGTAAATGTAAGAGTGCATCAAAAGATAAGCTAAAAGCTTAATTGCAAAGAAAGAAAAAGGGCTAAGAGGCAATGTGAGCTATAAGCTCTAATGAGATGGAAGCTAAGTGCTAAAGAGCAAAAGAAAGGCAAAGGCTTAAAAGAGCAAAGAGGCTAAATGCAAAGCAATAAAAGAAATAATAAAACGGCGTACCTACGGGGTGAAACGTGGCCCATGTTGGAGTAGCAGGCAGTGTCCCTCTCCCGGGTAGAGACCCGTTCGGGACGTTTCCCCGTAGGGCGGGGTAACACTTGCGGGTGTTATCGGCAACCTTAGAGGACTTGTCTTATGGCAGCATGTCTGCCGGGCTAGGGCCCGTTGGGCAAGCTTCTCCGAGGGTTTAGCAACTTGAATTGAAACACAAGAAAGTTAATGAAAGTCACTTGACAAGGGACAGGTTGGTTAGTTTGGCATCCTACAGCGACATAGAGCTATGTCATGGCAAAGGTAAAAGTATTAAGCATGCTAGCTAAGATTTACAGCTTTTATTTACTGTATTTCATTCTCTATTATATTGCTTCCATTAGACTAAGCGGTGCAGGGCATTTTCTCTCGGTGGTTGAACCCACTGGGAACTTCGTTGTAGTTCTCACACCCTTTGGGTGACATCCCCACAGGTCCAGGCACGTCGAGGGAGGCACGCGACAGGGCAAGGGCCCAGCAGAGTAGCGACCTAGCAGTCTAGAGTCGCGGTTCCATTTTGGAGTTTTATTTCCTTGAGCGAACTTTTGTATGTGAGGAACAATGTAAATTTTAAATGTTTAAGTTTCAAGTTGGAAAGGAAAGAAAAAAAAAAAAAATATGGATGTATTTTGGTATTGTAGTTCATGCTAAAAGAGAGTTGTAATATTAAACAAAAGTGTATGTCTTCGCTCAAGTGTTTCACTTTCATTTCTTTTAACTACTTGTTGAATGATTGAAAGTTTAAATTTATAGTTCTTTCCTCTGATTGCTTACTCTTCCGCTATATTGAAATGATATTGTTGGATTAAACCGTTCCTTTCGGGTCTTGAAAGGTCATGCCCGATTGGCGGGTCTGTTGGCGCGCCCGAACTGTTCAAATTGACGGTCTCGGGGCGTGACAGATTAGAGTGGTATCAGAGCCTAGGAGATAGACCTAGGTGGTTAGCGAACCTTAGGAAGACCCTAGGGTTTAGGCACGAGAGCGTGTGTGGATCTTTTGGCGAAAGTACATAATTGGGTTACTTGATTCCCAAGAAGGACATTGGGAATGGATCGAGGGAAAATGGACTTCCACTAGCTAACGTTATGTTGGGCGGCCGACAACGTAACGTTAGGGGTGGGAAGAAGTATTCCTTTTACTTTCGCATGATTGGGTTGACGAAGCCTTTTTGTGATCGTTAAATTTTCTGCATTCAATTCCGCAAATGCCTAAGTTGTAAGCGTTGGACTAATGCTTTTGTGGTGTGAAGATAGCTATGCCACCGCGAAGGGAGACACGTCTTACGCGGCTCGAGCCGGGGGAGGGCTCCGGGTCGAGTGATGTTCGTGAATTGCGGGAACAGATGGCCGCGCTGATCGGCGTGGTGCAGCAGCAGGCGGAGGCCTCTCAGCGACAGGAGGAGGCTTCCCGCCAACGAGAGGAGGAGACCTCTCGTAGGCTGGAGGAGGCTTCCCGCCAACGGGAGGAGGAGACTTCTCGCAGGCTAGAAGAGGCGCTGCGGCGCCAGGAGGAAGCGTCGAGGCGTCAGGCGGAACAAATTGAGAGGCTCCAGGACCTGTTGGCGCGGCAGATTGAGGCGGCGCAGACGACGCATGAGCGCACAGCCTCACCCCAAGTGGGGGCAACTACTGAAGGAGTGGCTATGGCGGCCGAGCCTATGGCGGCGCGCCCAGCACCATCTGTCGGGGCTACTAGAGGAGTGCCCCGGCGGGCCGACTCGGAGGTGGGTGATGCCGAGTACGCGGCCCAGAGAGCGGAGCAAAATAGGGCGATGGAGGTTCTCGCCGACTTCCAGAAATTTCATCCTCCTACCTTCAGCGGCGACAAATCTGATCCAATGGTGGTGGAGTCGTGGATTGACTCCATGGAGCGACTGTTCTAACCCTTCGGGTGCCGGTGCGGGACCGCGTTACTGTGGCGGTTCCCCACCTCGACAATGTGGCACACCGTTGGTGGAAAGCAGAATTGGAGAGAAGGGCTAGGACGGCATTGCCGGAGCCATCGTGGGAAGAATTCAAGGAGCTCTTCTTCGCCACATATTTCCCCGACAGTGCGAAGCAACAAATGGAAGATGACTTCAAAAATCTTCGCCAGGGAAGCCGCTCAGTTCAAGAATACGAGTGCGAGTTCTCTCGCATCGTTAGTTGTTTACCCACCGTGGTGCGCAGCGAGTGGGATAAGGTGCGATGTTTCGAGAGGGGCCTTCGACCGGCGATCTACTCAAAGGTCCAACCATTCAACATTGCAACTTATCGAGAAAGTGTGGATAGAGCCCGCTTGGTTGAGAGGGGCGACATGGTGGTGCGCCGAGAGCGCGAAGCTTTTGAGAAGGACAAGGGCAAAGCGAAGGAAAAGAAGCGGCATCAAGGTGGCCCCGGGGGTCAGAGCCAATATCAACGGCTTCCGAAGCAACAGCGACAGCAGCACTATCCTCGGGAGCCCCGACAGTTCACGGCCCCCGGGCGATGTGCCATTTGTGGTGGCCCGCACCGACCTACTGAGTGTGCGGAGCGCGGGGGGAGATGCTACAACTGTGGCCAGCCGGGTCACATAGCTCGAGAGTGTTGGAGGGGCACGCACCCCGCCCCGGCCACGCCAACGATCCAGGCTGCCCCGAAGCAACACAAGAAGACGGTGCCAGCTCTACCAGCTGCACGCCCCGCCGCTCCTCAGCGACCGCCGAGCGGGCGGGCTTTTGCCGCTCAGGCGAAGGAGGAGGAGCCCGTGGCTGACGACGTCGTGGCAGGTATAATTTTTATTAATGATGTTCGATGTAGGGCTCTATTCGACACAGGTGCATCGCATTCATTCATATGTAGATCCTTTGCCATGAGACATGGGTTGGATGTATTACAGTCTACTAGTACTAAAACGGTCCATGTGCCTGATGGTTCTTTAGAGGTATCTGAGAGTTGTCCCGCCTGTCCAGTTCGGGTTGGCGAGTGGATTATGACAGTGGACTTCTTAGTTTTGAGACGGCTAGGAGATTATGATGTAATTTTGGGAATGAATTGGCTCTCCAAGTATTATGCCACTATCGACTGCGAGCGGCGGGTTATCATCTTCCGAGAGCCGGGACAAGAGGAGTATGTATTCAAAGCATGTAGAGGCTCTCTATTTGCCTCTGTGGTCTCGGCATCGCGGGCCAAGAAGCTTATTGACAGAGGGTGTGTGGCTTACTTAGCTACCGTGGTGGAAGGGCACAAGGAAGAACCTAATGTGCAAGACATTCCCGTGGCGCGGGAATATCCTGATGTATTTCCTGCGGAATTGCCGGGCATGCCGAGGGATCGGGAGATTGAGTTCATAATAGACTTGGTTCCCGGGACGGCTCCAGTTTCAAAGGCCCCTTATAGAATGGCCCCGGCGGAGTTAAAGGAGCTTAAGGCTCAATTGCAAGATTTGCTGGACAAGGGTTTCATTAGACCTAGCGTATCCCCTTGGGGAGCTCCGGTCCTATTTGTGAAGAAAAAGGACGGATCGCTGCGGTTATGTGTGGATTATCGGGAGCTCAACAAATTGACAATCAAGAACCGATATCCATTACCGAGATCGATGATTTGTTCGACCAATTGCAAGGTTCCCGGGTATTCTCAAAAATTGACCTTCAATCGGGATACCATCAATTAAAGATTAAGCCGGAGGATGTGCACAAAACAGCTTTTAGAACGCGGTATGGACATTATGAATTCACTGTAATGCCTTTCGGGTTGACGAATGCCCCGGCGGCATTCATGGATTTAATGAACCGCGTTTTTCAGCCTTTCCTAGACCGATTTGTCGTTGTCTTCATTGACGACATTTTAGTCTACTCTCGAAGTGACGACGAGCACGAGGATCACCTACGACAGGTTCTACAAGTGCTTCGAGAGCGGAGCCTATTCGCGAAGCTGAAGAAATGCGAATTCTGGCTCCGGGAAGTGGCATTCTTAGGACATGTGATTTCTGAGACGGGGGTGTCTGTAGACCCCAAGAAAATTGAAGCAGTGAAAGATTGGCCGCGACCAACAAATGTCACCGAGATTCGAAGCTTTATCGGACTCGCGGGCTATTATAGGCGGTTTGTGGAAGGGTTCTCTAAAATTACCATTCCACTCACCAGCCTTACAAGAAAAGGAGCTAAGTTCATTTGGAGCGATGCCTGTGAGAGAAGCTTCCAATTGCTCAAGGATAAGTTGACGACGGCTCCAATTCTTGCTTTACCCGTTGCGGGAAAAGGGTTCGTGGTTTATAGTGACGCTTCAGGGACTGGGTTGGGGTGTGTACTCATGCAAGACGAGAGGGTTATAGCCTATGCCTCCCGGCAGCTGAAGAGTTATGAAAAGAACTACCCCACTCACGATCTCGAGCTTGCCGCGGTGATTTTTGCACTAAAGATATGGCGGCATTACCTCTACGGGGAACATTGCGAGATTTACACGGATCACAAAAGCCTCAAATATTTGTTCACTCAGAAGGAATTAAACCTGAGGCAGCGCCGATGGCTGGAACTCCTAAAAGATTATGATGTTAGCATCTTGTACCACCCGGGGAAAGCAAATGTGGTGGCCGACGCGCTAAGCAGGAAGTCCGTGGAAAATCTTGCCATGATCATCACCGACCAATACCCGTTGCAATCCGAAATGAGACGGATGGGCTTGGAGGTTGTGGCTTCCGGTGCCCCCGCGAAGCTTATGACGCTCGTTGTGCAACCTACCTTGTTGGAGAGAATTAAAGAAAAGCAAATGGCGGATGAAAAGCTCCAAAAGGTGAGGTCTGATCTAGAAAGCGGTGAGGCAAAGGATTTTACTGTGGATTCTGAGGGGATCCTAAGGTTTCGGGGTCGCGTGTGTGTACCTAATGATGAGGATATTCGTGAAATGATCCTTCAAGAAGCACACCGATCGCCGTATACTATCCACCCCGGCGGCACAAAAATGTATAAGGACCTGAGGTCACAGTTTTGGTGGCCAAGCATGAAGAAGGATGTTGGACACTTCGTGGCTAGATGCTTAGTGTGCCAACAAGTCAAGGCTGAACATAGACTCCCTGCGGGCAAGCTTCAAAATCTGCCGATTCCCGTGTGGAAATGGGAGAACATCGCTATGGATTTTATCGTGGGCTTGCCTCGGTCTCAAGCAGGCCACGACGCGATTTGGATGGTTGTGGATAGGTTAACCAAGGCGGCTCATTTCCTGCCTGTCCACACCACCTGGTCTAGGGATAAATTGGCGCAGTTGTATATTGATGAGATTATGCGCCTTCATGGAGTTCCTGTTTCTATAGTGTCGGATCGGGATCCCCGATTCGTGTCACAATTTTGGAAGAGCTTCCACGAGACCTTGGGAACACGCCTGGATTTCTCTACGGCTTATCACCCTCAGAGCGATGGTCAATCTGAGAGGACCAATCAAATCCTCGAAGATATGCTCAGGGCGTGTGTCTTGGACTATGGACCAGGGTGGCAGCGATATTTGCCGATGGCAGAGTTCGCCTACAATAACAGCTATCAAGCCAGCATCGGAATGGCACCTTTTGAGGCACTCTATGGCAGAAAGTGCAGGTCTCCACTGCATTGGAGTGAGGTTGGCGAGAGATCATCACTGGGTCCTGATGTATTGCAAGAAGCCGAGGAAAAGGTGCAAATTGCGCGTCAACGTCTGGTGACAGCGCAAAGTCGGCAAAAGAGCTATGCGGACAAAAGGCGGCGCGACCTAGAGTTTAAGGTCGGGGATCATGTATTTTTGAAGGCGTCGCCCACGAAGGGGGTAGTGCGATTTGGGATGCGAGGAAAGTTGAACCCTCGTTTTCTTGGACCTTATGAGGTTTTGGAGCGGGTTGGCCCAGTGGCCTATAAAATAGCTTTGCCCCCAGATTTGGCAGGAATTCATGATGTGTTCCATGTGTCACAACTCCGCCAGTATGTCCACGACCCGACGCACATAATCAACTACCCACCACTCGATCTACGGGAGGATATGAGCTATGATGAGTTCCCGTATAAGATTATTGATCGGCGTGATAGGAAGCTAAGGAACCGCTCCATTCCTTATGTGAAAGTGCTTTGGACGAGGCATAGCGAGGAGGAGGCCACGTGGGAGCCTGAGGCTGTGATGCGGGAGCACTATCCTCGCTTGTTCGAGGAATAAATCCCAAGGTACGTGAGTTTTAGTTTCGCGGACGAAACTCCTAAAGGAGGGGAGAATGTAGTGCACCGATTTCTGCGAAATAGCAAAACTCGGTAAAAATACTTGTAACGCGTTTCAAATATGATTACAAGTGGGTTTGAAGCGTTTTGAATCAACGCAAAAGCCGTTGAGTCGAAAAGTGAGTTGTGGTTGAGAAACGAAGCCTCAAATTGCAAAATTGGGACTCGTGTTCGCCGAGTTCGCAAAATGGCAAAATTCGGCGAGAAGACTTGTAACGTGTTTTAAACATGATTACAGTCGAGTTCGGTGCGTTTCGGGCTGACGCGAAGGGCATCGGGTCGAAAAGTGACTTGAACCCGAGGACTTAGCCAAAATCTGAAATTCTGAAATTTTGATCACGAAGCATTTTCGGAGCCCTGTTTCGGAGGCTTAGAGTGCCCCAAAATTTTAAAAGAAATCGTGGGATGTCTCACAAAAGTTTTCTTATTAAAAGGGGCGAAAAACCTAGGTAGGTTATTAAGGAAAAATCGGAGAACGAAGCGAAGAAAAATGCTTCGCGAATGCTGAAACTGCAGTCTTGACAGCACAAGTCAATCGCGAAGCATTTTCGGGCTCTCTTTCGAGGGCTTAGAGTAGTCTAAAGATTTAAACAAAATCGTGGGAAGTTTAAGAAAAATTTGTAGATTAAAGGGGCGAAGAAAAATTACAATTTGGATTTCTCAGTTGACGGGAAAACGTGGTGAAAGAGGGCTACCCGAAATTGCTCACTGCAGGAAATTCTGCAGGAAAAGAGGGCAATTTGGGAAAATGGGTTTGATTGGAGGGCATTTTTGTAAAATCTCCTCCCCTCCCAGCTACCCCCCTGCAGAGGCATTAATGCTCTCTCTCTCCCTCATTTTGAAACCACTTTCTCTCTCTCTCTCTCAGCTGGGAAGAAACGAAAGAAGAAGAAGGGGGGAGAAGAAGAAGAAAAGAAGAAGAAGAAGAGAGAAGAAGAAGAAGAAGAAGGAGGAGAAGGAAAAGGTATTCTCCCTCTCCCTCTCTCTCCCTCTCTCTATCTCTCTCTATCTCTCTCTCTCTCTATCTCTCCCTCTCTCTTTCTTTCTGCCTGCGGCTGCTGCTGCTCAAAGCAGCAGCAGCAGCTGCTGGCCATGCTGCTGCTGCTCAAAGCAGCAGCAGCAGCTGCTGGCCATGCTGCTGCTGCTCAAAGCAGCAGCAGCAGCTGTGGGACAAAAAAAAAAAAAAAAAAAAAAAAAAAGAGAGAGAGAGGAGCAGCATGTGCTGCTCAGCTGCTGCTGCTGCTAAGCAGCAGCAGCTGGGCAGCCATAGTTGCTGCGCAAGGCAGCTGCAATGCTGCCTTGCGCAGCCTGCTGCTTGCATGCTGCCTGGGCAGCAGCTGCACAAGCTGCTGCCCAGCAGCAGGTTTAGGGGAAAAAAAAAAAAAAAAAAAAAAAAAAAAAAAAAAAGGAGAGAGCATGCTGCAGCTGCACTTGCAGCTGCTGCCTTGGCAGCTGCAATGTGCAGCTGCATTGGCTGCTGCTGTAGCAGCTGCTGGCCCTGCTGCTGCTGTAAGCAGCAGCAGAGGCAGCAAGTGCTGCTGCTTGGGCAGCAGCCAACCATGCTGCTGCCCAAGCAGCAGGGGGAATTTATAAAAAAAAAAAAAAAAAAAGAGAGAGAGAAAGAAAAGAAAAGAAAAGAATGAAGAAAAACTTCTTCTCTTCTTTTCTTTTCTCCAATTGCAAACTTCCAAATTTCTCAATGTTGCAAGAATGCAAAATTGAGGAATTGGGGGTGGGGGAATTGCTTAATTTGGGCTCCTCTAAAAATTTAGAGAGCATTGGGCTCTCTTCCATTATAAAATTTGCAATCTTCAACTTACCAAGTGCAAAATCGAAGAATTGGGGGAAAATTGCTCAAATTGAGTTTTTCTCAAAATTGGTGGGGCTTTTTGACCCCGGATCGAGTTGAGCAAGTTTCTTTTTGGCAATAGGCCAAGGGATGATCATTTTTCTCCTATTTTTATAAACCAATAAAAA
Source organism: Tillandsia fasciculata (assembly GCA_029168755.2). Taxonomy (NCBI): domain Eukaryota; kingdom Viridiplantae; phylum Streptophyta; class Magnoliopsida; order Poales; family Bromeliaceae; genus Tillandsia; species Tillandsia fasciculata. The sequence continues at coordinate 6,677,560 of CM054947.1, read as the reverse complement.
AGTAGCCTTTTTGTGGAGAAAAGTGATCTAATAAGGGTTATTTCTCCTTTTCTTGCCAAAAGGGGTTAATCTTACCGTTTTGCTAAATTTAGTAAGTCACGTGAAAACAATTGCTTATTTGTCCTTCCTTACAACGTAGGGAAACCTCAAAGGCATAAAGAGCTAGACTTGTCTCCTCCGGAAACTCAGAAAGCACATCGAGGTGGGGGATTCTATCGAGCGAGGGTGACCTCTCCCCTTATCTTTTGCTTTTCTTAGAAGCATGTTAATAGAGTGGCTAGGATAGTATTTTCATGCTTATGTAGAAGTGGTTTGTCGTTTGTGGAAATTTTGACTTAGGAGAAAACTCAAATTAGGCTCTAATGTGTGGCATTCACTATAGGATTTCACGAGTGGCATTTTTACCTGAGTCAATTATGTGGGTACATGGAACTAGGGCTTAATTTAGAGTTATGTCTCTAAGAGAGTCATGGTATAGTTGAGGTTAAAACCCAAGGTATCTAAAATCCCTAGAGTTGTTATAGGAAGTTGGGTTAATACACCTACACTTTAACTTCAACTCGAGCTTAACTAAAGTAAAGAATTGAGTCCAAGGGACTTATGTACCTTGAGGCATGGACCTAGGGTAAATGTAAGAGTGCATCAAAAGATAAGCTAAAAGCTTAATTGCAAAGAAAGAAAAAGGGCTAAGAGGCAATGTGAGCTATAAGCTCTAATGAGATGGAAGCTAAGTGCTAAAGAGCAAAAGAAAGGCAAAGGCTTAAAAGAGCAAAGAGGCTAAATGCAAAGCAATAAAAGAAATAATAAAACGGGCGTACCTACGGGGTGAAACGTGGCCCATGTTGGAGTAGCAGGCAGTGTCCCTCTCCCGGGTAGAGACCCGTTCGGGACGTTTCCCCGTAGGGCGGGGTAACACTTGCGGGTGTTATCGGCAACCTTAGAGGACTTGTCTTATGGCAGCATGTCTGCCGGGCTAGGGCCCGTTGGGCAAGCTTCTCCGAGGGTTTAGCAACTTGAATTGAAACACAAAGAAAGTTAATGAAAGTCACTTGACAAGGGACAGGTTGGTTAGTTTGGCATCCTACAGCGACATAGAGCTATGTCATGGCAAAGGTAAAAGTATTAAGCATGCTAGCTAAGATTTACAGCTTTTATTTACTGTATTTCATTCTCTATTATATTGCTTCCATTAGACTAAGCGGTGCAGAGCATTTTCTCTCGGTGGTTGAACCCACTGGGAACTTCGTTGTAGTTCTCACACCCTTTGGGTGACATCCCCACAGGTCCAGGCACGTCGAGGGAGGCACGCAACAGGGGCAAGGGCCCAGCAGAGTAGCGACCTAGCAGTCTAGAGTCGCGGTACCATTTTGGAGTTTTATTTCCTTGAGCGAACTTTTGTATGTGAGGAACAATGTAAATTTTAAATGTTTAAGTTTCAAGTTGGAAAGGAAAGAAAAAAAAAATATATATATGGATGTATTTTGGTATTGTAGTTCATGCTAAAAGAGAGTTGTAATATTAAACAAAAGTGTATGTCTTCGCTCAAGTGTTTCACTTTCATTTCTTTTAACTACTTGTTGAATGATTGAAAGTTTAAATTTATAGTTCTTTCCTCTGATTGCTTACTCTTCCGCTATATTGAAATGATATTGTTGGATTAAACCGTTCCTTTCGGGTCTTGAAAGGTCATGCCCGATTGGCGGGTCTGTTGGCGCGCCCGAACTGTTCAAATTGACGGTCTCGGGGCGTGACAAAAGGTAAATCGGCATGTTGGCAAGGACTGCATTAACCAGCGTGAGTCTTCCCCATCTGGAGAGAAGTTTAGCCTGCCACCCGTCGATTCTTCTGCCTATTTTGTCGATGACGCCGCTCCAATCCTCCTTTCTAAGCTTCCTGTTGGAGAGAGGCATCCCTAGGTAATTCAACGACACGGTTCCAACTCGACAATCCAGAATATTCGCCAATTTAACCGCCCTGTGCGCATGCTTGCCTATGTAGAACAATTCCGATTTGTCCTTATTAACTTTAAGACCCGAGGACCACTCGAACAGACACCAAATGAATTTAAGGTTCCTCATATATTTCTTCCTAGCTGCACAAAAGAAAAGTGTATCATCTGCATATTGAATTAGCGAAAACCGACAATCATCCATTGGCCCTACTCCTCTGATTAAGTTATTATTTACGGCCTCATCCGTCATTCGTGCTAAACACTCAGCCACCAACAAAAACAGGTAAGGGGATAGCGGGTCCCCCTGCCTCACTCCTCTCTTACTCTTAATCCACTTGGTCGCCATGCCATTCACCAGTACCGCCACCTTAGCGTTTTCAACACACGTCGTATCCATCCACGCCATTTTTCACCAAAGCCCCACCAATCCAAAACTTTACCCATGAAGGACCAGTTAATTCTGTCATAGTCCTTCTCGAAGTCCACTTTCACACCAAGCCCCTCGAATTTAGTCCTACTACCCCAACCAACAATTTCGGACGCCGTCACGAACGCATCTGAAATAAATCTCCCTTTTAAAAAGGCAGACTGGCAATGTGAAATCAGATTGTGCAAGACCGACACTAATCTGTTAGCCAACACTTTCGAGATAATTTTTTGTATGCCATTCAGCAAGCTAATCGGTCGAAAGTCGTTTGCCTTCGAAGGCCCTTCCTACATGTACGAGTAATCAATAGGACTAGTACAACACCCCCCTTCGTACAGCTCAATAAAGATTTTAAAAATATCTTCTTTCAAAATATCCCAGAAAGCTTAGTAGAAGCAGAGCGGGAACCTGTCTGGTCCCGGAGCCTTGTCCCCACCTAAAAGAAAAACTGCTTTCCTGATCTCTTCCATACTAAAAGGTGCTGCTAGTTTCTCCCGATCCAAATCAGATACACGGCGCATCCGGAAAAGGTCGCTCCAGTCCCCGAAGTTCGTCGGTCCCAACTTCCAAGGTGCGAACATCTCCTTAAACTTACGGAAAAAATAATCAAGTTTTTCTCCATCCGCCTGGTACACTCTTCCATTATTCTTCGATCACACCAATCTCATTAGCGTGCTTTCTACCGTTGGCGAAAGCATGGAAAATTTTCATGTTGCCGTCCCCCTCCTTCACCCACCTCTGCTTCGCTCGCGTTTTCCAAAGGATCTCTTCATCGTCTAGAATCTTACCCAGATTGCGTTTCAGCTCCTCCATCTTCTCAAACAAATCCGGAAGGAGTACCTGCCGCTCCTCTAAAAGGTCTAACTCCTGAATCTCGAGCATCGTTTTCTTCTTCTCCTTCAGGATACTATAGAAATGTGTATAACGCCAGTTTCTAATCCTGCAACGACAGTGTCTTAATTTAGCCGCGAAAGCAAGGATAGCCGATTTCTCACAAGTCACCTCCTTCCACCAAACAGAGACATTCTCACGCAAACCATCCTGCTTAAGCCACACTTCCTCAAATCTGAAGATCTTACCCGACCCACTTCTATGCCCACCCGTATGCAACACTATGGGGCAATGATCCGACGTGACCCTAGAAAGAGCCTCGACCCCGGCTATAGGGAACATCGAGTCCCAATCCGTCGATACTAAAAAATGATCGAGTTTGGCAAGGGCCGGGGTATGCTGCAAGTTCGACCACGTGTATCGATGATTCTTCATGGGCACATCAATTAACGCAAGATCGTAGACAAGCTCATTGAACATGTTAGTCGCTCGCCTGCTCCACTCCTTGCCAATCCATTCCACCTGTGATCTGGTAAAATTAAAATCCCCATAGACCACCCAGTTACCTTCGCACGTGCCCTTAAGCCGGCAAAGTTCGTCACAAAACTCAGCCTTCCCTTCCTACCTGGGTGGGCCGTAAACATTTGTAACAAAGAAACAGACCCCACTCAATTGATGGCGTAGCCGAATAGTCAGAGAAAATAACCGCAAAATAACGTCGGTACACTCAAAAACCTTGGAGCTCCAATAGGAGATCAGCCCCCCCGACGCACCATTAGCCTCAATGAACATTCGTTTGTCCAGATAAGACCACAAAAACTCCTAGAGAAAGGACCAAGAAACATGATTAACCTTTGTGTCTTGAAAACAGACCACCGCATTACGCAGATTAGAGACCACCAGACGAACAACATTACGCTTCGAGGGATTATTAAGCCCTCAGACATTCCAACTACAGATCCTAAACATCAGACCCAAAAGACCACCCCCCACCCGGCCCCACAACAAGACCCAAAAACAACAACAAAACACCACCCCAAAAAGACCCCCATCCAGATCCCACCCAGCACCACCCAAAGCGCACACACCATAACCAAAACAAAAAACCCAAAAAGCTCCCCACGGGAACCCCCCCAACCACACACGGACCCTTACACATTCTTCTAGCCCGCGAATTCCATAAAAGAATTCGCCTCGTCGCAGTCGAGTCTCACCCCGCACCTCTTGCCTTTCTCCTAGATCCTCGTAACTTTAAGCTTGTCGCGGGCGCTTGCGAAGTCCCCCACGCACCCCTTCAGTCGTGCTTTCCTGACCATGGCCTTGATCAAGATAGGCGTCGCATCCCTCGAAGCAAGGCATCGACTGTACCGACCAGAATATGGTTTTCCCGCCACCTTAGATGACGCGAAGCGGTAGTTCCCTACAGTTCCTTTCTTGATCGACTGCCCATCAGCATCGTCATCAGACCCCGCATGCCCACTGCGCTCAACTCCCCGAACGAGCTCCAACCCACGACACCCAGGGGGCCTCCGCCAGGTTCAGATCTGGACAAGCAAAGTGAGAACCCCCACTCCACCCCAAAGAAAGGCCCACCAATCCACCACCTCCACCTATGGGACCCAAGTCATCCAACGAAGGCCCAAAACCCCACATAAATTTCAACCACAAGCCACCAATCCCACACATAATCTCCTGGTCATAAAATAGCACCAAAGCCAAACACTCCATCAAACACTCTCTCACCTCATTAACACTCCTTGAAACTCCCCCAAGCAACCTCTTGTCCTTCCTCCCAACGTTGGTACCCGAGCCACCACCCCCCAACAGTTACCTCCACACTCCCCAATCCTCCACCAACCTCATAATAAAAACAATTTGAAAAACCCACATCAACTTTACTTCCAACTTCCTTCATCAAGCTCTTACACAAACTATCCTCCACCGAGGCAAGGCCTAAAACCATGCAAGTCTGGGTTTTGGGACTTCGGTCCTCCTCGGGCTCCATGCTCAACATCTCAGCCACCTGCAGCTCCGACACAGTTCGCTCCACCAAGTACGGCGTGGCCAGCCCCCCATGTTCCAACAAACAGCACCTGGAGTTCCACCGGTTGTCGTCGCTGCCACCTCCCCGGACCACCGCACCGCCGCTCTCGACCAGCCTGCGCCATCTCGCATCGCCCCTCACCCAGGCCCAGGGTCGAACCGACACCGAACCTCCTGCCACCGCCGACACTCTCCTGCCGGCGCCGCCCGCGAACCGCACCACCCCAGTCACCGCCTCGACCCCCGGACCCCCTAAGGTTGACACCTTCGTCGTCGAAGAAAAGCCTCCCCGACCTCCAGCATGAACTCCTCCCGCCGGTGGCGAAAATACCGCCCCCCTCTCTCCCAGCCTCCGATTAACCGAGTTCTCCGACTGCCCATCCGCCACCATCTCCACAACCCCCTCAGACCCTCCTCCCCCCCGCCTCCACCCTCACTACCGTCCGCTCCCTCTCTAACCCGCCGCTGCCCTCTCCTGAGATCACCGTTGGGCGCGTCCGGATGCGGCGCAGGTGGCTGTGGGGGGGTCGTCAACACCCCCCCCCCCCCCCCCCTAATCCTCTCTGAGCTCTCCAAAAAAATGCTGATATCCACAACCTCATCCCCCACAACAATGGAGAGCCGCCGAGGGATCTCTCCAACATTTTCAACCGCAATCCGGCAGCGGTAGGCTCTCAGATCGGTCATATTCTTGGTAGTTTCATCTGCTCGAATGAATCTCCCAAAGCCGCTGATCATCGACGCCATCCTGGCGGGCGTCCAGCATTCGAACGGTATACTGCGAAGTTGTATCCAGGCCGTAAAGCCCGTCCGGTGTGGGCGAGCATATCGTTGTGGCCCCCACGTGTAACACCTAAGCCAGATACCCTCAAGAGTGGTAACCTGCCGCTTGATAAGCGTGTCAGCCGAGACCCACCCAGGTAAAAGAATCGCGAAATCCCTCTCCCTTTGTCTCGCCATAAAAAAATCATGGAAATAACCTCCAAATCTTCTCGCCTAAGCATTAGCAATCGTCTGCTGTGGGGCGAGACCGAGGTCCGCTGGTTGTACCACGTCCACCAGTAGAGCGTTCCGCCTCAGCTCAACCCTCCTAAGGTACTCTTCTGTTAATGGCACGAATGCCTTAAGCCTAGGGATCCTCTCACGCTGACGATGAGCACGATTCAGATTCATGCTAACGCCGTCCGCGCCTTTCACCGCTTTCGCCGCTTTCTTCTTGCACTGGTACTCCTTGTGCCCTAACCGCCGACGACACGCCCGACACTTCACCGGGTCCCTGCAATCGACAGCAAGGCGCCCGATTGCCAAACACCTGAAGCACCTCACAACCCGCTTCAGATTCGAGAAACGCCTCCCCTTCCTCTCCCAGACACTCCTCACCTGAGAAGAAGCACGGATACTAGTTTGCTTCTCTCCGGTCCTAAGAAGCACCTCTTTATAGGTTTCGCGCCTTGAAGAGGGGCTTTGACCATCCCTCCCAGGTACGAGCCCCTCCTGCCCTGTCTTAGCTCCAGATGACTCAACCCCACCTCCCTTATGATAAGCCAAGAATCCATCAACGCCAGGACATCTCGAGCATATCCTCAGAAAGGTATCCACCTCTTTGCATACCAGCTTTTCCTCAATTAAGTTTATACCAACCTCGGCAACTCTCTATGCGTTTGGAATCGGGTTAAGGTATAATTAGCTAAACCTGGGATAAGTACAAAATACGGAACTAGAGCGAAAAAGCGTTTGGGATGGTTTCAGGGATAAGAGATTTTGTGTTTGGTTTAATAATGAAGAATAAGAGAAATAAAGAGGATAAGTTGGGTAAATTATTTTTTCACCCTCAAAAGTTAATATGTGATAAAAGTTGTTAAAATCTAATTCGTTTTAATTAATAAATTAATGGTTTAAAAAAATAAAAATAAAATTATAATCATAATTAAATTATATTATTTAAAAATAATATTTAATTTAATATTTTATTTTTTAATTTAATATTTAATTTAATATTTTATTTTTTCAAATTAAAATTAAAATTTAAAATATAAAATTTCAACATTTTAATTTTAAGATTTAAAATTTTATAATCTTAATTTTATATAATAAATTTTTAATATAATTTTTTTTTTTAAATTTGCAAAAATCGTATATTTGCTAAATATTTGTAAATTTTTTTCCTCAAGCTTTATTATGTGATAAAAATTTGGTAAATTGTTTCCTAGCACGTGCTCCTCTGTTAGCAAAGATAATAGGGTGCTATCCATAAATTCTGTCCAGTTAGGTGTTCGCGACCCCGTTTGTGTGCGCGAACTATTTCCACCTTCTGTCCGCATATTTTGATTTTGAGGATAGTTTTGGGTTTGTTCGATGTTATGCGTAGACTTAGAAAATCTTTTCCAATGGCGCATCTGATGAAAATATATGTTATTGGTAAAGATCATGCAACACTTGCCATTGTTGTTATTGAACTAAACTAAATTAAATATTGATATGGAATAGAAAATGTTGGCCCAAAGAGGATGATCTTCAACCTTGATTTTTTGTCAATGAATAGTAATTTTTCAAAAAATTTTGCTCAATTGGTTTCCAACTACACATAGGGTTGCAATGGATTATAAATCCTTGCCATCCAACTGATGAATATGGAAACAATCATCATTGCAAACGGTTGGGTGATTTCATCCTTTCTGGGTCATTTCTCGCGGCAACTTACAATTCTAATTATAATTTGCAATCTATATATGAAGAACACTCACAGCAAACATATGGAAGATCAATCATATATAGCAATCATATGGGAGTGAGATTAATGGACCGGACTTACTTTGCGTGAGTATTGAATTCCGCTGTTGGAAGTCAGATAATGAAATCAACCCAACAGATCGGCACCGACAGTCAGCAAGGCAGTCAAGTAACAAGGTTGGAACCACTGTAACCGCGAGAGGAGCGCAAGGTCGGCCGGGCTCGGGGGGCGGGGGAAGAAGAAAGCGGAGGAGCGCAAGCTCGGGGGGCGCAAGGCGCGGCTCGGGAGGCTTGGGGGCCAGGCTCGGGGGTCGGCCGGGCTCGGGGAACGCAAGCTCGGCCGGGCTCGGGGGGCCGGGGTCGATGGGCGTGGGAAGAAGAAAGCGGAGGAGCGCAAGCTCGGGGGGCGCAAGGCCAGGCTCGGGGGGCCTCGGGGGGCCGGGCTCGAGGTCCGCCGGGCTCGGGGGGAGCAAGCTCGGCCGAGCTCGGCCGGGCTCGGGGGGCCGGGCTCAGGGGTTGGCCAGGCTCGGGGGGCGCAAGCTTGGCCAAGCTCGCGGGGCTCGGGGGGCAGAGGAAGAAGAAAGCGGAGGAGCGCAAGCTCGGGGGCTCGGGGGGCCGGGCTCGGGAGGCTCGGGGGCTCGGGGGACCGGGGGGCGAGCTCGGGGGTCGGCGGGCTCGGGGGACGCAAGCTCGGCCGAGCTCGGGGGGCGGGGGAGAAGAAAGCGAGGAGCGCAAGCTCGGGGGCGCAAGGCCGGGCTCGGGGGGCTCGGGTGTCGGGCTCCGGGGTCCGCCGGGCTCGGGGGGCGCAAGCTCGGCCGGGCTCGGGGGGCCGGGCTCGGGGGGCGCAAGCTCGGCGAGCTCGGGAGGCTCGGGGGGCCAGGCTCGGGGGCAGAGGAAGAAGAAAGCGGAGGAGCGCAAGCTCGGGGGCTCGGGGTCGGCGGGCTCGGGGGGCGCAAGTTCGGCCGAGCTCGAGGGGCTCGGGGAGCCGGGCTCGGGTGCGGAGGAAAAAGAAAGCGGAGGAGCGCAAGCTCGGGGGGGGCAAGGCCGGCTCCGGGGGCTCGGGGGGGAGGGGGAGGAGAGAGAGAGAGAGGAGAGAGTTCTTGCTTCAGCTCTAAGGAGAAGAGAGGGAGAGGGAGATAATGGAGAAGAAAGAGAGAGAGCAGGGAGCATTGAATGCTCTCGGGAAGTGGGAAAGGGGGGGGGGAGGAGAGAGAGAGAGAGAGAGAGAGGAGAGAGTTTTGTTATTGGGAAGAGATAAAGTGAGGGGAGGAGGGTAAAATAGTAAAAAATAAAATATTAAAATAATATGGAGAATTTGTTGTACCAGCTTATTCTAGTTGTACTGGGATAAACAATACCGGATGATTCCATGTGCGTTGATAGAATAAGGGGATATCCTCTTATTCCCGGTTCCATCCCCATACCAAACGGCCCCTTAGGGGGATGGAACAGGGAACCGGGAATAAGGGGGATATCCCCTTTATTATACCAAATGCACCTGTAATCATCCGGTATTGCTTATCCCAGTACAACTAGAATAAGCTGGTGCAACAAATTTTCATATTATTTTAATATTTTATTTTTTACCATTTTACCCTCCTCCCCTCACTTTATCTCTACCCAATAACAAAACTCTTCCCTCTCTCTCTCCTCCCCCCCCTTCTTTCCCACTTCCCGAGAGCATTAAATGCTCCCTGCTCTCTCTCTTTCTTCTCCATTATCTCCCTCTCCCTCTCTTCTCCATTAGAGCTGAAGCAAGAACTCTCTCCTCTCTCTCTCTCCTCCACCCCCCTCCCGAGCCCCCCGAGCCCGGCCTTGCCCCCCCCCGAGCTTGCGCTCCTCCGCTTTCTTCTTCCTCCGCCCCCCGAGCCCGGCCCCCGAGCCCCCCGAGCTCGGTCGAGCTTGCGCCCCCCGGGCCCGGCCGACCCCAGAGCCCGGCCCCCCGAGCACCCCGAGCTCGGCCGAGCTTGCGCCCCCCGAGCCCGGCCGACCCTCGAGCACGGCCCCCCAAGCCCGGCCGAGTTTGCGCCCCCCGAGCCCGACGGACCCGGAGCCCGGCCCCCCGAGCTCGGCCTTGCGCCCCCCGAGCTTGCGCTCCTCCGCTTTCTTCTTCCCCCGCCCCGAGCTCGGCCGAGCTTCGCCCCCTGACCGGCACCTGAGCCCGGCCTGCGCCCCCGAGCTTGCGCTCCTCCGCTTTCTTCTTCCCCCGCCCCCCGAGCCCGGCCCCCCCGAGCGCGGCCGACCTTGCGCTCCTCTCGCGGTTACAATGGTTCCAACCTTGTTACTTGGCTGCCTTGCTGACTGTCGGTGCCGATCTGTTGGGTTGATTTCATTATCTGACTTCCAACAGCGGAATTCAATACTCACGCAAAGTAAGTCCAGTCCATTAATCTCACTCCCATATGATTGCTATATATGATTGATCTTCCATATGTTTGCTGTAAGTGAGTGTTCTTCATATATATGATTGCAAATTATAATTAGAATTGCAAGTTGCTGCGAGAAATGACCCAGAAAGGATGAAATCACCCAACCTTTTGCAATGATGATTGTTTCTATATTCATCAGTTGGATGGCAAGGATTTATAATCCATTGCAACCCCATGTGTAGTTGGAAACCAATTGAGCAAATTTTTTTAAAAAAAAAACACTATTCCTTGACAAAAACCAAGGTTGAAGATCATCCTCTTTGGGCCAACATTTCCTATTCCATATCAATATTTAATTTAGTTTAGTCCAATAACAACAATGGCAAGTGTTGCATGATCTTTACCAATAACATATATTTTGATCAGATGCGTCGTTGGAAGAGATTTTCTAAGTCTACGCATAACATCGAACAAATCCAAAACTACCCTCAAAATCAGAATATGCGGACAGAAGGTGGAAGTAGTTCGCGCCCACAAACGGGGTCGCGAACACCTAACTGGACAGAATTTATGGATAGCATCCTATTATCTTTGCTAACAGAGGAGCACGCGCTAGGAAACAATTTACCAAATTTTTATCACCCGATTTTATCAAATTTTTATCACATAATAAAGCTTGAGGGAAAAAATTTATAAATATTTAGCAAATATACGATTTTTGCAAATTTTTAAAAAAATTTATGTTAAAAATTTATTATATAAAATTAAGATTATAAAATTTTAAATCTTAAAATTAAAATGTTGAAATTTTAAATTTTAAATTTTAAATTTAATTTGAGAAAATAAAATATTAAATTAAATATTACTTTTAAATAATATAATTTAATTATGATTATAATTTTATTTTTATTTTTAAAATTATTAATTCGTTAATTAAAACGAACTAATTAGTTTTTAACAATTTTTATTACATATTAACTCTTGAGGGCAAAAAGGTAATTTATCCAATTTATCCTCTTTATTTCTCTTATTCTTCATTATTAAACCAAACACAAAATCTCTTATCGCTGGAACCATCCCAAATATTTTTTCGCTCTAGTTTCGTACTTTATACTTATTTCAGGTTTAGCTAATTCTATCTTAATCCGATTCCAAACGCATCCTTAAACGCCTTTTTTGTATTTAACATGACTACACATTCGGCACGATTACATATACGACATAACTATACACTATATAAAACTACAAAAGTGATATATACAGCTATACACCTGACACGCCTAGACGATTGGATTTTAATATTAAAAAAAAAAAAATCCTAAAAATAGATAATAAATATCTATTGGCTTCCACCTTAACTCTTATTTTTTTCTAGCTTTATTCATTTTAGAATACACTAGTTCCTTTTCTATCTCTGGCTTTCACACTACATATCTTAAATCTAAAGTATGCTAGTTGCTCAAGATCGAATCTTTGAAGTTCATTTGTGATCCTTCGGAATATTCTATGCAAATTTTTTCTGTAGATTTGATGTTTCTTTGTTGGTATGTTATTTTTTTTTCCTATTTGTTAGTTAATTATTGGTATGTTATTTTTTTCCCTATTTGTTAATCAAGTGCACGTATACTTTCTATTTTCTTCTTATTTAAATCATAACTAAATAAAAAAAAAGTTGCTTTTTTTTTATATTATTCACTAATTAATATAAAAAAATATATATATACAGATAAATTTTTATAAGATTTAAATTATTATTATTTGTTAATTATTATAAGAGCGAAAAAAATAAGAGGAAAGAGAAATAGCGTAAAATAAAAATGCCAGTAAAACGACATCCGGCCAATAACAGGTGGCGTGGCGGCAGCAGTCGGTGATGGCCACAGCTAGGGCGCAGTTAAGGAGGGGGAAGGAAAGCGAAAAAGAACTTGTCTTTTCTAGCCATCAACACTTTCCAAATCAGCACATAAAAAAGGCTCGATTGAAAATTATTTTGAAAAGAAGGCTATAATAAAAACTTTTTCCTTAGGGTGCGTTTGGAAGTTGTTTAAGCTGGAATTGGCGAAACCGGGGATAAGTATAAAGTACGAAACTAGAGCTAAAACGCGTTTGGGATGGTTTCAGGAATAAGAGAATTTGTGTTTGGTTTAATAATGAGGAATAGGAGGGATAAAGAGGATAAGATGGGTAAATTACTTTTTTGCCCCCCAGGAGTTAATATGTGATAAAAGATGTTAAAAATAATTAGTTCGTTTTAATTAATGGATTAATGATTAAAAAAAATATAAATAAAATTATAATCGTAAATAAAATGTATTATTTAAAAATAATACATTTAATTTAATATTTAATTTTTTTTCAACTTAAAATTTAAATTTAAAATATAAAATTTCAACATTTTAATTTTAAGATTTACAATTTTATAATATTAATTTTAAATAATTAATTTTTAATATAAAATTTTTTTAAATTTTGCAAAATTTGTATATTTGCTAAATATTTGTAAATTTTTGCCCACGAGCTTTATTATGTCATTAAAATGTTGTAAACTCGTTTTTTTTCGTTTTAATTAATAGATTAATGGTTTAAAAAAATAAAAGTAAAATTATAATCATAATTAAAATGTATTATTTAAAAATAATACATTTAATTTAATATTTAATTTTTTCAACTTAAATTTAAATTTAAAATATAAAATTTCAACATTTTAATTTTAAGATTTACAATTTTATAATATTAATTTTAAATAATTAATTTTTAACATAAAATTTTTTTAAATTTCGCAAAATTCATAAATTTGCTAAATATTTGTAAATTTTTATTTACAAATTCCATATTACTCCCTACTAATATATACACACATCTGTTTATTACAATAATTTATTTATCTACATAATTATCGCCGGACTAACTTCTATTATTCCACAATTGATCTGTAATATCCGTTCGAATGGCGTCGCCCCGCCGCGAGTCTGATGCACCGGGCAATGAAGCATCAGGAATTTGAATACCTTCGTCATCCTCTTCCACAACGGTAGCATGTTGGTCAACTGAATCGTTGAAGTATCGATCACTACCGTGATTTCTAATAATAAAATTATGTATGACGCAGCAAGCCATTGCAATAAGACATTGCACCCTAAACGGAAACGGCGTTGCAATATTTAAAATCTTAAATCGCTTTTTCAATACCCCGAATGTTTTCTCCACCACATTACGTAATTGGGCATGACGATGATTATAAAGATCCCGCGGGCTCCGATGTACCCGACTACGTGCGTTACTATCAAATTGGCTGATATGATAGCGCTCTCCTCTATACGGCGCCAGAAATTTGTCGGTGTTTGCGTACCCAGAATCAACCAAGTAAAATTTTCCTGTTAACGACACAATATAATAAGAAGTTATACTGTAATTTTATATGTATAAAATAATAACTGTAATATAGTTAATTGTCAGATTTTCCTACTACCTGCGGGTACTGTGAAACCGCCACTTTCACACGCCCATCTGAGGACTCGCATATCAGCGGCGGATCCTTCCCAGCCAGTGCAAACAAAAAGAAATTCTTGATCAAAGTTGACCGCAGCCATCACATTTTGTGATGTAAACCCTTTCCGACACCGAAAACGTGCTTGGTCGCTCAATTTGACAATCGCTGGAATATGGGTCCCGTCAACCGCACCAATTGCATTCTGCAAATGTACATTGAACATTCAATATCATCCTTTTTAAGCCGTCGTTGGCAATACTCATATAATTAATCGTATAAAATACCAATGATTTAAATATAATACATCACCTTGAAAAGATGGAAATTTGTACTATCTGAGATCCGCGGATGAACTTGAGTGTTGCTTGTCGGTTGAGTGATATATTCGTCTTTTAACATAACGATGCCCCGCAGTACCTTATTAAAATATCTACTAATTGTCTCCCCTGAATGTTGGAATGTTTCGGCGAGCACCCTATTTGCAACGCCGTGGCCAATACAAAAAAGAAATATTGCAAGCTGTTCATCAACGGTGATATTTCTTGAGCCATGTATAAGTCCTTACCAACAGCTCATCTCGTAAAGCAATGAATGTGGTAGTCGTCATTCTGAAATGCTGGTACCCACGGTCTGGATGACCAGTTAATATATCACCAATAAATTGATGCCCAGTAAATGGTCTGGTTCGACATGGTTGTCTCGGGATTGGAATAACATCAGTCTGATAACCTTGATCATATTGACTCGCACAGACTTGATCCCAATAATCGTCATCGTCATCTAATATCGTCAGTATATTTGCAACGATCGCGGACGAAAATATGGTGCGATAAAACGAAGCACCATTTTTTCTGCAAAGATCCGTTTGTATTCAAGCAATATTTCGCAGTATATAGACATTGTCTATACATTACAAACAAATACGTCAAATATATAATGCAACATCCAACATAACATGTCTCGAATTTAAACCATAGTAGTTATCATCCTCAAATAAAACACATAAAGTAGTACAATATTACATTATCAGATACCTAATCTAAACATAAAATAAAGCATCAATGTTCCTACATATTACATTAACAGGTACCTATTTTAAACATGAAACTAAGCATCACAATGTTCCTACAATATTACATTACCAGGTACCTAATTCAAACATGTAATTATGCATCACAATATTCATACAATATTACATTCCCAGCTAGCTAATTTATACATGAAATTACTGAAATATTATATTCAAGGGAAGAACTGTCGAAATAAAGACTGTCTTTCGCTAGTTGGCGATCCAGCCACTTAATAGCATGCGCGTCGTTCATTGTCATGAATACTTGCCTATTCTTGTCATCTTTTAATGCCTCTGCGGCTGCCACTACCTGATCATCTATAATTCCATGAAAAGAGTATACTCGGGCCATACAGTCCTCGATTGTCGCGATATTGCCTCGTTGGCTAATTTCAACTTGGTACATTTGGCGGACTAGATCAAGCTTTTGCTTCCCAATTTCCACCATTTCAGCGAAGGGGTTACTTGTGCCTTGATCCTTTTGCTTCCCAACATTTCTACGCTGGGTAGTTGATCAGCGTGGAGATCGAGGCCTTTCCCCGCAGAGCTATGCCCTGATCCACTGCCACTAGCACCGAAATTTGGTCCTAGAGGAGCAGGACTTGGCGATCGTGATGTATAACCCGGCATTACGTTCTCAAAGCTGGGTGGTATAGCTGGATCATCCTCATGAGGAGAAGATGAAGATGAACTATCAACAGTTTCGGGAGTTGGCATAACAGAGGAGAACGAGAATTGCCTGTTGCCGTATTTTTTTGAGTAAGAACTCAATATCCTTATAATGAGGGAATGGTTTATCCCTACATTTTGCATAGGCGGATTCTCCTGGACAAAGACACGAGGATTAGGATAGCTTCACCAATTTAAATATCTACTAACTTACAATCTTAACGCAATTAATATAAATTTTACCGCGGATTACTGCTTGCCAGTCTTCATTATCACCAGCGGTAGGAATGTTGTTCGTGTGATCCCATCCCCAGCCGCTCTTGTTTGATAAGTAGTAATATGATGCAAAAGTTCTCTTCAGAACTTTAAGACGGTTCTTTATTTGGTCCTTCGATAGGTCGATATTATGTCTAGAATTGACCTCTTTAAACGACTCGGTTCCACGCCAGATTTGTGAAACTACCATTTATATTGTTCCTAGTGCGTGCTCCTCTGTTAGCAAAGATTAAAAGGGTGCTATCCATTAATTCGGTCCAGTTAGGTGTTCGCGTGCCCGTTTGTGGGCGCGAACTACTTCCACCTTCTGTCCGCATATTTCATTTTGAGGGTAGTTTTGGGTTTGTTCGATGTTTTGCGTAGACCTAGAATATCTCTTCCAGGACGCATCTGATTAAAATAAATTGTTATTGGTAAAGATCATGCAACACTTGCCATGCTTCCCAAACATTGGACTAAAGTAAATTAATTATTGATATGAATTAAAATTGTTGTCCCCAACAGGATGATATTCAACCTTGATTGTTGTCAATAATAGTGATTTTTTTTAAAAAAATCTGCTCAATTGGTTTCCAATGACACATGGGGTTGCAATGGATTATAAATCCTTGCCATCCAACTGATGCATATGGAAACAATCATCATTGCAATAGGTTGGGTGATTTCATCCTTTTTGGGTCATGGGTTCGCGCGCAACTGAGCAATTATTCATTTAATTTTGCAAAATTATATATACGAAAAACACTCACGTACCAAAACATATGGAATATCACTAATATATATAGCAATCAT